>JAGQDJ010000297.1:0-33151 GCA_022885665.1 Triops longicaudatus
TTTTCCCTTTCCCCAAGTGTACTAAGTACACTTCCCTTTTGGTTCATATGTTTGTTATTTAAGTTATTTATTGTGTTTCCCTTGACTGTATATAATAGTTTTACCGCAATAGGCGAAAGCCTACGCGGTCAGTCAATAAAAAAAAGTATTTTCTAAAAAAGCTAAAGGAAATTTGTAAAATTCATCTAAAAGTGTTTGTAAACTTGACAAGAGCTAAAAGATCTTGTTAACACAAAAGTCTTTATCATAACCAATATCCGTATTAGCGAGATGTTATTGTATTTAATTGTTGAATTTTGACTGCTTGATTTTCCTCAAAAAGAGGGTGAAGAACAGTTTATTAGAGGAAGCTTAGCTTAATATCGATACGCGCTCCTACTTCATTAAACTTTGAGCATCGAAGTAAAAAAAAAGAATCAGTACGTTTTTTCTACGCAGTTTATACAAATTGAGTCGGTTTTTAAGCCAGTGCAATTCCAAAGTTTCGAAGCTATAGAAATTCGATTCAAATTCAATGCAAACTGAACTCAGCCAAGTTCGCTCAAATGCTTTGCCTCGAATTCTTGTCCAATTTATAGACCCTTGGCTTGGCTAATGCACTCGTTTTTATGACGACAATGTGACATAGCTCCCTAATTTGTGCATCGTTCCTGAAGAGAGTGGGTGTCAAACGAGGCTCGTTTGTATAGCGTAGCATGTCGTGTGCGTTAATGCGCGTTGCTGCCCGTGTGTGCATGAAGAGTTCGGTGTAGTAATGTGCCGGATTTTCCGCTTGGCGTCTTTGAATATCACGCTGCATGGTCCATGTTCATTTGAAGGGTTGGCAAAATCCTATTGGCCTGTACTTAACGACTAGTTGTTGTGCACGACGGCTAGTCTCGCCGAAGATGACACGGGAATCTAAAAGAAAGGTCTTGTGTTTTGATTGATAGCAGGGGAACATCCCGCCGCCATGCAGCACGGGCAGTCAGCGAGCTCGCCTGCGAGGCTGTCGACACGCCTGGACAGCAGTAGCCAAACCTGGTTCCTGTCTCTGGTCTTCATGGCGTGGGTGTACACCGCTTTAGTAAGGCGGTAATCAAGCGAATTTTATGTCCTTCCCTCACTTTCGCTACGGGGGAAGTCCTGCTTAACTCCATGCTACCCAAACTTCGCGCCCACGTTGTTGGCCTTAAACGTATGTACGACACTAGTAACGCTACGTGACGCTGTGCGACAATGAAACCTTGTTGGATCCTCGCAGCCAACGCGTTCCACCTTATACGTTTCTTCTGCCTCATCTTGTCAAGGGAACTTGCCTGTGGCCATAAAACGGACTTAACGCGTGCGTAATTCTACATTCCTGTGAAAATGAGTGAATCGCATAAGCATCCACTGAAGGGTACGACATAAGTGACCCCTGGAGCAGAAGAGAGACACTGCAAAGGACATGGAGTTGTGTGACCTCAAGTGTGAGTTTTACACAGGAAAATATCTCAACAAGGACCACACACCCAGACTGCGGCACATAGTCTTATAAACATGCAAATGTGGCTAAGAAAGTCGACCAGAAAAAGGAGCGCGTCGTACATTTGCCTCCTTCCAAAAAGGTTGCTGGAATTTAGGAGTATGAGTGCACAACGGCGTGGAGACTGGGTTATCTTTCCCCTTGACAGGGCGAAAAAGAACAAAATATAGCAAAAAAGGGGGGAAAAATCCTCGCTCAACCCCTTTTTGTGCAGCGCTGCATTGAAATTCCGCGTTCGTTCCTTGATGAACTCCTAAGCCTAAGGAAACTTGGCGAGGAAGCTATGATGTCAAATATGGCGCGTGGATTACCATACCTAGTGTGCGGGGTACCGATCATGGTGTGGAAACAAATCAGTGTAATTCTGTTTGTCAATTTGCCGAAAATGGAACCTGTCCGGTTGACTGAAGACTTTTTTCTAAAGCACCGAAAATTTTCGCCCCGTTGCAAAGCATGGGAGTTTCGTGCCACGTAATGTGGATGAGTGAAGGGGAAAATGCTCATATTCAACCATTTCCGTTCGGGTCGCATGGCTGTGAGTCCGTCACGGAAGGAAAAGAAAGTCGTCCTTCGGTTTCCGGAGAAAGCGCGTTCGGATGGTCCGGAGAATCATTCGGATGCTACTGCAAAGTTCTATACTGGAAAGCGCTATACTGCGCGGGACAAAAGTTGGCTTCACAGGAAGGAAGGAAGATTTGGGTTCTGGGGGACCTATTGAGGAAATTCCCTTTTTTCTGTTCTCAGAGGAAGTACAATGTTGTCTCTTTGAGTTTCTTTACGCCCAGACACTTTGGTTTGTCCATAGTTATATACAACTGTAGGAGAATGTGGCCAGTGGGCTAATACCGTGTATACGAGGGAAAAGCAATCGTGGAAAAGCAGCAGAAAGTTTGGCTCAGATATTTGTTTTCTTTTGGGGGTTAGGAAAAATCCTGGGCATGAGTTTGAATTGACATTTTTTCGTTTTTCTTGTGTTCTTTTGGGGTGTCAGGGTGCAAAGTAGACAGAGAAAGAAGTTCAAGGCGTGGTGGAATGCATTGATTGCATTGGGCTCCTGTTTTATATTGACCGTTGAACACAAAGTGATTGTGACGTCATTTATTCTCAAGCTTGTAAATTTCTATATATGGGCCATACACCGTGATGTCTCCCGAACCCTCGCAGCGGAATGCCGGGAAATAAACACAGTTCTAAAAAAGGAACGTTTTCTTACTCCTTTCATTAATTTTTTTATTTTTTATTTATTTGTTATATTATTATCTTTAATTTTTGGGCTTTTTATTTCTTTTTTTATTTATTTGTATTATTATTATTAATATTTTTGGGGGGTTAGTTTTTGTGTTATGTCGTTTTTGGCCCAAAATGAAAAGTTATTCCAAACGCAAGAAAAATTTGCACACCTTGCTTGTCTTCCGCGGAGACGAGCGCCACGATCCAATCCAATGAATCTGTGGGCGGGAGCGCAATTCGATTATTCAAATCTAGCCCCATCCATCTAAAATCAGTCTTTGGGCTTGATTTGCTACGAACAACTAAGTCGTGTAGCAGGTCGCCCCCAGGAACGAGAAAAAAAAGGAAGGCAAAAGACGTCGGCGAGACAAATGACGGGAAAAACGAATTCCCCCATTTCTTCGACTTGGAAACGGACCCAACTCCATTCGGTCTCCCATCCGTCATTTCGTTACAATATCTTTTGTGCTGCGATTGAAAGCAAAGGGCAAATCTTTGATATGTATACGTCGTGCTCAAGTGCGGCTCTGTGTATGGTAACTGCCAATGGAGATCTTTGCCAAACTTTGTTTCTTTCATTATCAACAAAGATAAAGATTAGTTGCGAAAAGGGACCCGTCCGACTTCTTAACCTCAATACTACTTCTTCTGTTTTATTTTACGTCTTATTTTTATTTTATTTATTTTTTATTACCATTTTTTACTTTTTTTATTTATTTTTTTGCAACGAAAGGTTTTAAACAAAAAATTAGTTTCTCGTTTTATTTCAAGTTCAAAGGCTTAACAGAAATATTCTTGATGGATTTTTCAATAGTGGCGAAAGACAGTGATGGTAGTTTTGAAGTCCAGGATAAATATTGATCATGGTAGATTTGTAAGTAGCTTTCTGCAGTTTTGAAAAAGGTGCAATAATTTATCGATAACAACAGTTGTGGGTCGTGAAGTGGCTTTTATGAGCCTGGGTTGCTCGTAAACGAGTTGACCGTTCATCCTTGCCTGGAGAAAACAAACTTATGATTTACTAGCGCGTGACATTGATATGTGGCGATATTTGCTTATGTCGGGCGGCGCTTGTTATTCTTCGGAAATTAGACTAGGGGAAAGTGTTATCTAATAGCTTATCAAAAGAGTACAGTTCTTGACTTGAATCAAAGCGCCCGACTTGAATTAATTTAATGCCTTAAAGCTTATCAGCTTTCAGTTCCAATCAGTGAAGAGATAAATTTATTTTCTCTTTGTTGTACTCGCAGAACGCGGATGACAAGTTTAACAGAAGTTTCGGTAAACTATTACCAATTCGTCTCTTAAAACGCAAAACAATGCAACAAAACATTTCTTAACCCTAAACTCGTTATTCACCAAATTCCGAAAAGTGAAACTATCAGAGCAATTAGTAATAAAAAGAAAATAACAGAACACTTCTCGAAGAGAAGCAAAATTTGTGGAATATCATTAAATATAAATGAAACACGATGACATGTTGCGTTTCCAGTATTGTTTCAATTCAAAATGTAAATAAGAACTTCGCAAACCTCTATTAATAATTAAGATGATTATCAAAAAACGCTCATTGCAAATTTAGTAATTACATAAAAGGAATAAAGGAGCAATATTTACATATAAGTCAATCTATTAATCTTATTATAAGCATATTATCTCTATTATGAACCTCTATGAATAATTAAGATGATTACAAAAAAAGCTCATGGCAAATTTAGTAAATCACGTAAAATGAATTATGGAACAATATTTAAATATAAATCAACAATTAACGTACTTGTCCGTTACAGCCAATATTGACTTAATTGGCATTCGTTTCGCCGGTACATGTGGACTTTCACACAATAGCCAGATTTCTATAAAATTGGTGTTCGTTATAATAAGATTTTACTGTGTCGCTAATTCAGCTTTTTCGAGCTAATAAACCCTCATTAGGCATGCCAAGGTTTTACCCTAATGAATGACTAGCTACGTAAAAATTAAAACACAAATGTATGAACATGTCTTGTAAACTTTTTTAATTCTTTTTAATCCGTTTTCCGTTTAATGAACAGTTAGTACTTAAAATTGATGCACATATTTTTTCACTGTAATAATTTCTCATCAACGGCACATGCCAGAAAGTTGTATGGCAGGTATTAATATGAAAATCGCTTACGTATCTGAAATGTTAAATGTTCACTGTGAGGAGCTTAGTCAATACTTCGAGATTCTATGCTCCATTTTTAAAATTCCTTCTCTGATGAAACTATCGAGTTTGTCAGGGAGAGGTTAGGGACGTGCATCGATTTGCTGGCATTCCGTCCTGGCTAATATTACAGTAACACAGATCCGTCTGACAGATATTCGCTAGGAAAGAACTAACGATTTCCATTCTGCTGCTAACACCCCATCCAAGTCATTTCTACTCTCGCTTAATGTTAGAGATCGATCACTTAACTGTCTCCTGTTCTTAGCCTGTCTCCCTGTCTATTGACATTCTTTACGGCCATTATGCATACACCAGCTTGGCGCTCATAAGTGGGAAAAAGTGAACCAGAAACTTTGAAGTCTGCGTCAAGTGTTGGTGCAACAATTGCATTCCTGTGTGAAGAAGAGGTGTGCGTGATGTAAGCGTTGTTGACCGAAAAGGGCAAGAATAACTTGAGAAATTTTGTCATTTTCTTAAGGGGCTTTAACGTGTTGTCTTTACTCTGGGGTACGGGTTTAATTAAAACACTCAATTGCCGACTGGGAAGATATGTGACGCTCGACTACGGCTCTTCCCCGTTTTCCTTTTCTGCTTTCCTTCGCTTTCATCCCAATTAAAGGTGGAAGGAAGAAGCTCGTAATGGAAAGCCTACGACAAGTTCATTTGCTTACCCAAAGGCCTGCGGAGATAGGTAGAGGGGATGAACAAGGGGTGAATTTCCCATTAAGAACCCACCGCGCAGATTTACTCGTCCTTTCACTGAGTCGAGGAATCTATTCCAAGCTGGCTTCTTGTCTTCTCCATTCTTCTCTTCCCCCGTCTTTGCATTGCGACTCGTGCGCGGAGAATTCCACTTTTTTCATTTCATGTTCTTTTAACGCTAGTAATTATAAAAGAGAATGCCGTTGTATTATTTCTCAATCATGCACTTAAGGTCAGAAAACCGCTGGAATTTAGTGGAATTTAATGGAATATTCACTGAATCAAAAACCTGAAAAGGGGAAATTGACGAATTTTTCGTTAAAACGAGTAAATATCTGCGAAATTTACGCATTACTGCATCATTCCCAATTTCGCATTTCCTTGATTTTTTTTTTTTTTTTTTTTTTTTTTTTTTTTTTTTTTACTACGACAAATATTTCCTTGACGAATTGATTTTTGGCGGCCTGGATAAGGTGTACCTTTTGGAGCTTTGGAAAAAGTTATGTAAGACGCAGACTTTTGCTTTGAGTTCATTCACCACAAGGGATTTGGAACTTTTCACGATGTTTGCATCAAGATGTGAATAAGTGGCGGAGTTGAATAGTTCTCTTTTACTGTCTGGAAATTCTTTCTACATTTTCAAAAACGTTTTTTTCCTTAAAATCAACGCCGAGGTTCTTTGTGTTACACGAAGATCTTTTCCCACTAGCTAAGCCTTGCTTTATTGCAGAACTTTATAGTGCTCACTCAGTAAAGAACGAAAATAGAAAAATGTTAAGAAACGTCATTTTCTATTTTTTATTACTATTATTAGTTTTGCTTACGAGAAAAGAGCATATAGCGGCGACCGCGTAAATTATTAACAGCGTAGGCTTCTTTTTCTGTTTGACTCCCTAAAAGGCATCATAGACATCTTTCCTTGTTGGTATTTACACGCAAAAAGTTGTCTGTTGTCTTGCAACAGACTGACACTCGATCGTTAGTTTAATGCTTTGTTGTACGAGTTTCGAGTAGGTGGAAATGTTCGAAGGGAGGGGAGTTGAGATCTCAATAGCGATGTAAAGCTTCCTCGACTACATTCTTGCATACATTGCTGTGAGTAGCGTCTGGAGACCCCCGAGTTGGGTAATAGGTTGCAACTGTCATTACGTTCCAACGAGGACAGACAAAGTCTTGAAAGAGACCCGGAGAGGACGGCAAAGCCGTTGGGAGTGTCTCGGGCCACGCCGGCCCAAGATGTCATCTTTGTGAAGTCGTTACGGGAAGTAGAAACGATCTTCCAAGGCTCGGAATCTGTCAAGTCGCGAAGCCGGCTTTGACTAGCTTTTAATTTCGTGTTATCCAAGTCTACGCGTACCAGGCACATTGCTACATGGGCTCTAGGGGGCGCAAAAAGCGGCTTATATTGGCTTCAACTTTCCGTCTATTGCTGCGTCGGCAGAAGTGTACCTAATAGTGACATATGGCCTTGTTCGGAAAGAAAGACTTTCATAGATCGAGGGGTAAATCAAAATGGGATGAGAGTAAAGCGCGTGGCTGCTTGCCTTTGTATACGGCGACATAATATGGGCTATTGGTCATACAGGTTAGGTGGAAGCGGGTCCTGAGCTGTGCTTAAGAGATAGGCTGCAGGAGGCTTTGTTTTGTCACCCACACCCGTGCTTCGAATGTTGTTACAGCACTGCGTTATAACACTGTTTTGGCTACGGTAGCAGGCCATTTTTTTAAAGGTTTTCTCATATTTGCAGCAGGTTTTCTGCAGTAATGGTAGCAGCACTGGAAACCAGCAGCATAAGCGATGGAAACAGCTGCACTTGATGTTGACTGGTCATAAAAAGTCAATGCTTGCTCGATTCCGTGTCCGGTTTCTATTGCAAGTCGAGTGATTCACGCAAGCGATTTCCAGGATAATCTTGTGCGTTTTATGATGGATTCTGACGCGAAAGACGATTTAAGCAAAGAAAATTACACAGTAACGGAAGCTCCAATATAATTTATTTTCCGGACGCCTGCAGATGGCTTTACTACGAAAGTCAGAGTACAATTCACTGCTTTATTCGACTCGTAATTCTGTTTGAAAATGCGTGCAAGGACCGTAATATAACAGTAAGATTGACGAAACTGGAGGATTTCAAAACGAAAGTTCATCTCTTGCAATTAAATTACTATCGGAAATAAATCGATGGAAAATCTCGCGAGCGTTTTTTTTCCCTTTAAAATAAGCTTTTTTTAAGTTCTTAGACGTACTTTTATTTAACGGGGTTCCTTAAATAGTTTTGACACGATTAGTATGCTCTGCTTGCAGAATTTTTCGGTAAAAAGCGTTATTAGGCTTGACTTCAATTTTGACGCCAAGTTTGGGTACAGAGCTTAAACTTGGGGTGTCTTCGCAGAATTGCAAATTGAAGCACCACAGGACTTATCACTTAGTTGGCTGAAATGTAGCAGTTCTTCTGCCTTGTGGTTTTTCCGAGAATGCTTGATTTGAATAAGTTCTAGACTGATATTTATAAGCCTTCTCAACAAGTTCCCGCTCCCAGCTGTCGAGCAAGAATTTTTTTTATTTTTTTTTATTTATTTATTTTTTTATTTATTTATTTTTTAAGAAATAGATAGCAAATTAGCTTTGGAGCGCTGTTTTATACTTTTTGTTTCCCCTTTTCTTCAGAGTTTTAGCAATTTTACGGTTTCTATCTTGGAAAACGTCTGAAATATTAATTTTTTCTGTATTTCTTTAATTCTTTTGCGGAACACCGTGAGCTCACCTTGTTGCTATGGGTGTAAACGGTGTAGATTGATTATGGTATTTTTCTGTTGGTACATGTGTCAACCATCTTTATAATCGCTAATTCCTCCGTGGAATAATTTTTGTTATATATTTATATATTATATTAAAATTGCAAATCCGCTATATAACCATGCAGTATTCAATACGTAATTAATTGTAAGCTGCATTCTTTAGTAGCGACGTCAAACATTTTATACATGGAAAAATGTTTAAAAAATTGTAGATAAAGCGTTCTTTTCATTCTGATATAACGGATACGCAGTGTATCGCAATTACATGAGTCTTTCGTACAAGCAAATGCACGGGAGAATGCTTACCACTGTGTTGACTCAGAAAGTTGTCCGGAAATCGATGATTAATCACATCCACAAACAGTTTTGTTTACATATCAGTTCTTTATACAGAATTAGCAAAGCGAGGACATAAGTTGTCATGACCAACAATTCTAATTGATAGATTGCATACTGGACATACCGTCCGGAAGCAGGAATATCTCCCTTGCAAACAATGTACCCTGTCCAGTACAGTACTCACTATCGAATGTAGCTCGGTGCCGCCCAAGAGCTACACATTGATTAGCCTCATTACCCTTGGTTGAAGCATGTAAGGGATTGGATGAGCGATGGACTAAATAATACAAGCAAAGTAGTGCGGATAAGAGGATTTCTCCATTCGGGAAAGGGGGAGTATCGGGGGGGGAGGGGTCATTGGGAATACAATCGGAGCTTGAGGGTGCGACGCTATTGTTGGCCCTTTTTCTCCCAACACGCATAACTATGTTCTGATGGACTCCCTTTGCAGGGGCTAAAGCTATAAAGACTCCGAAGGTCTCAACCCCACTAACGCTACGCTATAGATACGTTAAGAGCCCAGAAAGCATTACACGCTGAAACGCCCCTGCATCCGTGGTGTATAATAAAAAGCGGGGGGGACTGCATTGACTCATGTTGAAGCTGTCTTACAAATCTGGCTAGCTTTACCCGCAAGTAACGATCTGTTGAGGGAGTTGAGCAAAGCGAGACCGACGGAACCCACGAGACCTTCACCAGTAATACATGGTAATTAGGCCTATATAGGGATGTTACTTCCGGGGATAATGACGCTACTTCAAAAGAAGCACGCAAATCAACTGAACCAACAATCGTTGAACTGACACAATAGTGCAGCGTCCGTGTTTGACGAACCAAGGAACCTACAGTATAGTGTCACTTGTTTCCGTTGATTTTTTTTCTGGCGTTCACGGGGAAGCTTTTCTCATGGAAATGTTACAGCGAAGCTATTAATGATGCAGCATTTTGGGGATCTGCAAGCACTGAAGCCATTTAAGCTTAAAGAGGAAAAAACTCGTAAATATTAAACAGGGTTGCAAAAAGTACGTAGCTGATTATCCAATAAATGGTAACGAGCTGTGATTTTTTCGAGGAAGTCTTTTCGTGGTCTTATACTGTCTTAAAGAATAGCCTCATTGAAATGCTCAACGACCGTGTTCGAAGAGGTTGCGATTAAAAGAGGGATAACAAGTTTAGGAGCTATAAATGCTTCGCTTTAAAACGGTTAAGAATTCAGAATGCGTACGAAAAATAATCCCTGGAAGAAGAGCGTTAGGTGATCATAGCTTTATTAACGAAACTTATTACTTTACTACCCACTGGAACTTGTTACAATTTACGAATATTTCGTACACGGAAAGTTTATTTGGAATTTTATTATGCCACTGAGAGTGCGCTCCAGATGTAAATAGGGTAACATTAGTTTAATTTATTGGTTTTTATTTCAGATGCAAAGGTTAAATAACTTAAAAACACTCCCGCTTCATAAAAAGAGACGTTGGATTTAATTAGTATTACACCTGGTTTATTACCTTAAGTTATTAGTAACTGCAGAAACTGGGTATTTCGAAAACAATAGCACATCTCGTGGCAAAAGGGCAAAATATACGTGGGTTAAATGAGCTACATGGCAAACAAAATCATTGTTAATAAAACCTGTGCTACACAAGAACCATTAGGTTCTGAAACATGTGGAGACCCTCATTTCTACCTCAAAGCGTATTCTTCATTGTTTAGTAAAGCAATCACGGTACAGGAACATTAAATTAAATACGACCTACGAACAAGTTACCTGAGTTGCCGGGATATTTTGTTCATATATAAGTTCTTATGGAATATGTCGTAGTAACACGCCCATGTGTCCCATATACTTTAGGATTTGATGTTCAGATGCGAAACTATTTAGAAGCCGGAGGATTAACCGATTTCGAGTTACGGGAGTAAGTCATAACATATTAAGAGCTCTTGAAGATTGTACACGAAATTCCATCCCCCGGTAGTTAGGAATTAATCTGACGTTGATACGACCTGGAAGCTAAAAGTTCTTGTTCCTCAAGATGCCCTTGTTAAGCGGCTTTTGCAGTACCTAACATTCAATTTTTAGGCTCATAAAAAGGTAAAATCGGAAGCGCCCCCGTCAAAATAATCTTATCCCACGAATTAAACCAAGAAATCTTCTGTGTAGTTTTCTTTAAAAAAGTTATGAAGTTGGAACTGCCAAAAAGTGTAAAAACTCTTATCTAATGAATTAACCCAAGACATGTGAGAAATTTTTCTTCCGAAACTCTTTTGAAAGTTTATTTTATTTATTTATTTATTTTTATTTTTTTATTTATTTAATTATTTATTTATTTATTTATTGTGTGTCTGTGTGTTCCTAACGCTACATGAAACCGCGTAGCCACGTGGGAACCGCGACTCGCAGTCGCTCCAGAGGGCGTCACCAAGCAGTATGTTCCGGTCTGTCGAAACATGTCTGAAGCCACGTGGCAATTGATTGCAGCTTAGTATGTTTCCAGATTTTCCGTTTACTGTTAAAACGTATCCAGACAAGATCAACATTATTAACAACTTGAGAATAGAAAAGGTCATTTACTTGTCAATATCGTCCGTTATTAAACGTCAACCTGGGGAGGGGTGTCAACCGATGAACGAGTCTGCCCTCTTCCGTTGACAAGATTGAACGTGCAAGGGAGTAAAATGACCTGAGAAGGTCTTACGCCACTCCCTAAACTGGCAGAACGTTTTCTTGTGCACATTTAATCAGATTGCAGTTTCAGTCCTGAGTAATTAAATTATACGATTCTGTCATCCAGAAGATATATAGAGGTTCGGGTCCAAAATTCCAAACAGTTTGCGCCGTTTTAGACAGGTTTTTACCATGCTGTTCATCTACGGGAAGGAGAAGACGCAGACTTTCTTGAGAGTTAATATCGATCCATCCAAAATTCATACATACTGCAGTGTATACGTAGCATTCCTCAGCAGAGCCAACAAGAAACCCGTCTTCGCCCGCTATGGGCCCAAAAGGGAGGGAAACGTGGTAGTCGCTGTCTTTTTTTTTTTTTTTTTTTTTTTTTTTTGTGTGTGTGTGTGTGTGTGTGTAGTGAAGAATACGTCGACACGTTTCTGTAAGCTTCGACTACGAAGATGATGAGCTCCGCAGCTGAGTCTGACGATGAAGCGCTGAAGACCGAACACGCTTTGAGTAACGGTATAGAAGAGCATCTTCTTTTTCCGCGGCTCATAACCAGAATACGTAATAAATCAACACTTGAAAGGCTCAATGCCTCATCGATTAAAGAATAAAGGTCTTTTCAAGTGAAAGAAAGATGGTTTTACCGGTCCGGAAATGCCTTCGAGGTCTTCGGGAAGTACTGCGTTGTAGGTACACTGTAAGAACGTTTACCGTGCCAGCGTAATCCATGCGAATCGGCCGCTCCTGGAATCATTTTGCGTGGACATAAGTCAACAAACTATTGGCATTGACTTTAACTGTTTGGTGTTGTCAGTGCGTTACAAAATCCTTTTCTTTATTTAAGGACTCCTGTAGCTACAATAAGGAACGAACTGCGTACAAAATGAACACTCACTTACCTGGAACGAGTACCGATATGCCGAAGTACACAAGTTTTTTTATCAGCTTGGACTGGAAAAATCCGATTTTCTCGCCGAATAGGGATGAAACGACAAAAAGTTGAAGGACAAACGAGGAAGAAGGGTAGGAATGAGGACAACAATTTGGAAAGTGCAAAATCACAGGCTTGTATTCGATACAATCAATCACAAAGGGGAGAAAAATAAAGAAATCGATACAGACGCTTGGAATTTATACAGGCTTTACAACTTGCTAGAAGATAAAAAAAAATCCTCATTGCCCAAGCAAAATGGCGCATGCAAAAAGGGAAGAAACCGGGCACGTAAGCTAAAGGGTATACTTTCCCTTGGAGTTTGATAGAAAATTCGTTTCATTACGAAGCGCCATAAAGAAACATTTACAACTGATTTCCATGCGATTGCGAATGGCAATTTTCTACCGGGGTAAACAAAGAGGAGATTTTGCTCCCTTTTGGCATCCTCAATGCGACACGGCAAATTAAATTGGACCAAATACGCGCCGACCTTCTGTCAAATACATGGAAAGGCCCACAACCACGACAATGAAAACGCCCACGCCCAGCAGGACGATAACGCTGCAACACAGCCGATTCACGATTTTGTGGCTCACAGATTTAGGTTGCTGGGTATCCACGGTAAAATCCACACAAAGGTCCAAATCCTAAAAGTAATTTCAAGAGATTCATTAAAATATGAAACTCTTCATTAACTTTCTTTCTAGAAAAGTTTTAGAATGATTTTCGATTTTTTTAAATTTTTATTTATTTTTTTATTTATTTATTTTTTTTATTAATTTGTTAAAATTTTTCCACGAAAACGAGGAGAGTCATTGGAACGCGGACTCCACTGACCAAAACATTCTTCTTTTTATGCAATTTTTTGGCACAAAGACCTTATGCTTCAAGTGATGACTAGCAACACATACGCCTCAGGTTCCAAATCTTGTCTGAAAATCTATACGACAGGTTGTATGACGGGCAATGACACAACACGTCAAAGTGATGCGTCTCAAGTGCTGAAGGACAAAAATGCGTTTCATTCGCCACAAATTTGGTTGTAAAAAGAAAAATAGTAAAAATCGAGTGAGGCTCTCTTTCCTGGATAAGCTTTACTGGACTTGACATCGTGTGAATTCTGGCTACGCCACGATGGACAGGACGTCTTTTCGGTTTGGACGCCTCTGTTTGAGTTGCTGACCATAGGATGCACATTACAGTCGACATTTTTGTCCTTGAAAAATGTACCTTGAACCTCGAAAAACAGCATAGGATTTTTTCACCTTGAAACGCATAAATTTATATTGTAGTGGGGGACTTTCTTTTGTGTACCCTGAAGTACCCTGAAGTTTTCTTTCTCGACGGAAATAAAATGAGATCTTACCGATAAGAAGGAATGATAACGCTCCTAAACAAGACGATTTTCAGGATAAGTTCACTTGGTATGCAAGAAGAGTTAGACAACTAGCAGGTAATACATTTCTTTGCATAATAAGTCTGTCTCGCAAAAGGAGTACCCGAAAGAAGAGTACGTCACTGTACAAATATACACAGCACTGGGTGTAATGTGCTTCATTGAACTTCATTTCGTTTCTTTCACTTGTTTTGTCGTCTTAGTTTTCGAGGATTCAAACCATTAATTATTTGATTTTTTGGGGCAAAAGAAAACAAAAGAAAATAACAAGTGGAAAAAAAATCGCAGGGCTGGAAAAAAAACGACAAACAAGGAAAAAATAAAAATGAAAATTTGTAAACATGAGGGAAATTTCTAAAAAAAATTGATTTTTTTAAAAAAAAATTGAAAAGTGGTAGTTTATGAATATTGGAAATTTTTCGTCTTAGTTTTCGAGGATTTTGACATTTTGCATCGAAATTCAATCACACTCTGAAGGACTGGACGCAAGTGGTATTATTGCCTCATTCATACAATCCGTCGAGACATGCGTGCTATGATTGTGCCTTACAGTATTGCAAAACCAGCGTTGAACCAATATCATATACGACAGAGGGAACTTGCAGAATTTTCAAGTTCTGCCAAGGATCATCACTCCTTTGTTCGTGCTTTTATTGCTCCACTAGCTCTAGTTACGTCTTATGAGTATTTTTTTATTTTGGGGACGTTTTACAGTTTTCAATATATATATTGTGTGATAATGTTGCTACGCAACGTCCGCAACAAGCAAGAACACGGCTTATTACACTTTTATTACGTTCCTTAGTTTGCCCAGGTACAACTTTTCTGACATATTTCCCTGAATTTTCTTCTTTAAGCTCGTTTGATCATGAAAGTTAACGTTCCAGAAAAAAGGGCTGAGGTTCCACAAGTCTCGCACAGCTGTGAAGCTCGCTCGGTGGGTGGGAACCCCCTTTTTCTCAGAAGAACCGAAATACGCAGTAGGTAAAATTCTCGGTTGAGGTGCACATTAAGAGCGCCCCAAAAGCGGATGAATTCCACACAGGTGTGCAATGTTTCTTACCCTCTTCCCCAAGAAAAAAAAAGAGTTATTAATAAGAGAGACAACGTAGAATGTCTGTTGAGCTTGGAACCCCTAATTGCAGCCGGCCACGCGCCGTTGAAGTTAGGAAGTGGCTGAATTTTTGCCGCTGGACGTTTAAGAGCGCCTCGCGCGCCCGCCGGGCGAAGAAGCGCCTGTCAACCGTTGAAATACATGGCGAGAAGTACTTCCGTCCTGTCTTCTTTCTCTGCATGTGTGTGTCTGCTCGCTTGGGCAGGGCAGTCGACCATACTCGCGAGTTGTAAAAGCGAGAAACTCGACTAACTTTATACCTGCTATGGCCCGCGTTCTTTGTAGTCAATGCACTCAACCCTCGACCGGCCAGAATGGATGCGTCAAATACGCCCCGCGTCGAGGACCAAGCCAATTGACCACATGACGCTCACGCTAGGAGCGCTAGCTAAACTGTTTGGGCAAGTTTGACCGGGTACCAAATGTTGTTTCCAAGGGTAGAAAACTGTACATCCTAAACGTCCGGCGGTTGAAATATTTATTGTAGTTCACCACGATTAAAAAGGCATATTCTCGTACTTTTGTATTATACTTTAGTTTTTTTATTTTTTTAGGTTTAGCTTGTTTTCAGCCCCATGAACATTTTGTGAGAGACTTTTCCACTAGGTGGCTTTAAGTTGTAACTCATATGAATTTTGTAAACAAAATGACAATTTTGACAAAAACAAGGTTAAATTGTGTCACAGTCTACCATTACAATGTTTCTATCCGCTTGTTTTGATTCCAAATGCCTTAAACGTAAAAATGTCACTTAGTTTGACTTAAACTAACTGAACGTAACTTAACTTAAAAGTTAGCGAAGCGTGTAACAGAATTACACCCGTGTTCTTTCTAGCTGGTGTAATTAGACGCAATGTGATGAGGGCGAAAACAAGCGTGTGCTCATCTTACTAGTTAAGCCGCGTTTAAGTAAGCAGCAATGCCCCTTGTTTAAGAAGTTGTCTTGAATGAACCTAATTTGGCCTCATCTCACCCAGAGTTGGAGATCTTGGGCTTCCTTTGCTTGGAACGCGCACTGCGTGGCGCTGTGAAAGTAAATGAGCCGTAGTTAGCACGTATTCTTTAATATAAGCTGTGCTCTCAAGAAACACTACGTTCCAGCTATTGAACTCGCCATGGATAAGCGTGCCCTTCAAGTTGGACGAGACGGGACAATTTGAACTAGCGAGGGTTTTTACACTTCACTTGACGTTTAATAAATAACATTTAACTTACGCAATTAAAATACTTCGAAATTATTTTCACTGATTTAAATTTTTTAGTTAGTTTTATTAAATAGGCATGTAATATGTAGTAAAAGGAGCTTTTTTGAACGCTGAATTTTCCCTACAGATTTGTGTAAATAGCGCGTCGTAATATAAGCGATGTTTTCACATGTTCAACAATATTTTACATTCTTTTTGTCCAAAAAAGCAAAGAAATCGTGTTGCGTTTATAAAAGGGTAATATGGCAAAAAGTAACAGCACCAGATGGGATAAAACTTACGATTTCGCGCCAAAAGTACATGACAGCAAAAAGCAAAGTGCTTCACAGTTCGTATTTTATGGAATTTTCCGTTAGGAAACGGAAGATGGGCGTATTTATGTCCCAACTTTCCTGTAACGTTCTTGGCCATTAAGGTATAGTTTATGCGAGTAACGAAGCACAACGTTTCCATAAAGAACGAAAAAATGGAGTTGTGAACTGATGGTACAGGTCCGTCACGTCAGCAATTGGCATGCAGAACGTTAATATGAACTGTAAAGGGCCCAGTGCGTGAGAAACGAACAGTTTTTTAGCCGCACAGGAAGGAAGTTGACGCGAATCCGTAAGGTTTGTGTTCCGCATTAAAGAGCGTAAGTGCTTATTCCTGAACCTCGCTTCTTTTTCCTTCCTGACTTCCTATCGCTCGTGATAACCGAGCGCAGCCAGCTTCTACTCATCTAACTTTCTGTTTTCGAATTCTGAGTTTCCGCGATAGCTTTCCTTTATGGTATTTTTTTTTTTTTCAAAGGAAGAAAAAATGGACGAAATTGCCAAGTAGTCTTGCGCGACCCAGTCGAACTTTTTAGAGCGTAAATCGCATTTTTCAGTGTTCAAAGTATGCAAAACTTGTTACGGGCTACGTCATTCCATCCGTGCTACCCCTTTAATAATTTCCCGTCCGTGCAAAATCTGCAGCAAAGTTTTAAAAGTGAACTTTAATAGCCTACCCTTGGCCCATTTACCCTTGAATTAATAACAGGATTTTCCAGGAAAATCAACAGTTGTTGTGACAGAATTTTTGTTCCTTTCAGGAAAGTCCTTGTTAACATGTATCACGCCTTTATACTTGAATAAGTTCGGTCAGGGCTTAAAGGGAGTTGACAAAACCGCGTTCTTATGCCTCAGTGAAATCGAAACCTTACAGCACAATTTTTTGGGGGGTCGAAAATAAAACGAAAGAAAAAATACCACTCACATATTTATTAAGAAATGGAAAAGACAACGTAAAGCTTACCGGACATGCTGCACCGTAGTTGGGATGTAACAGTGCATTTTTTTCAAGTCTTGCTTTGGCTGGAGTCAGGACAGTGTTGTTAGTAATGCCCGGCAAAATTGGGTGTTTTGCTGTGCCGTAGTAAGTGTCCCAAGTCTTCTGCGGCGTTTCGACGGTTGCCGCTTGGCTAGAATGACTCCTGGTAAGACTATACCGGGGTAAAACGTCGATCCCTGTTTTCGGAACACTGCATCCATTCGCTACACTACAAAAAGAATTATGGATACTATGACAATTGACTCGATTAATTCATAAGAGCAGAAAATCGGAAAAGTGTTACAGTAGAATTTCGAATTTCTTGAGAAAATAAGAACTGTTCAGTATTTCCGAATTCTTTATAGTATATTCCTGTACATTTGCATATCACAAGGCCATACCAAAAGCCTCCTGTACTCAACAGTTCGTTATAATAGGTTTCGCTATAACACGATTCTACTGTTTTATAAAATCCAAAAGATTAAAAAAATAGCGTGTAAAACGCAAACAAGTCGAATACAGCACAATTTCGCTAAAACTTGCACCGGTTATGATGAACAGTCAGTTATTCTGTACAAATCCGCATATTCCGGTGAAATGAAAAGCACTGGCAAATCTCGCTATAACGTACACACAGGTGGACGGACAATTTCTCAGTTTTAGTCAACTGAACGTAATAGCAAGTATTGGAGAAAATTCTTTTTATTTCGCTGGGATATGTGGTACAAAACAGACTATTGTTCGTTATAATCGGTGTATGTTACAGCAGATTTTACAGTATTTGCATACTGTCTGTTATGCAAATTGGCTATAACGGACACATTTTCGATCTCTTTGCGATCTCATAAAGCGAGATTCTAGTGTATCTATGAGTTTTAATTTATGATTAATTTGGTTTCAAATACCAAAAGTTTTTGTTAAAACATTGACATGCTTAAAACTTGTTACATTAGAATTTCGTTATAACGAACGTTCTGGGAAAGCAAGACTGCTCGACGTATCTGAAGTTCGTTACATAATATGCATTTTTAAAAAAAAAAAATAACTCGGTGCCTTGAAATCCGTCTACTATAGCCGATAGTTCGTTATAGGAGTTTTTTATGACAACATTCTACTGTATACCTAAGAATAACGCCTTACGAGAGGAATAATTTCTCTCTTCATCCCATTCAAGAAGCGTTCTCCACTATGTGGTAGAGCTCACGACAACCGGATGTCGCATTAATAATGAAGGAAAGTGAAATCTGTTTCTACGTCAAACACACTTTGTTTACAATGCATGTTACTGAATCTGCAGCACAGCAGACTACGGGGACTATAAATAACCCAAATTCCCATAGCTTATAGACTCTTGTTTCAAAAAATCATTCCTTTTTTTCTCTTACCTGATGGCTTTATTTGCCGTTCCATAAAGCACGATGTTGTTGGTATAATGGCTTTTATAAGCACCACCGTTAACGTAGGCTGCAGCGTAGTGTTTTGCCTCGTGCTCTTTATACGAGTTCGGTAAAAATTTGGGAGTTAACTGCAATTCTTCCGCTTTGGCCGCACTCGCAGATTCCGTTCCCGTGGTAATGGAGGTTTTGGTGGGCGACGAGGGCACCAAGGAAGGATTGGATTGCTCGTTATCCACGGTGTCAGCCGAGAACGTGACTCGACGCGAGCTCGAAGAACGCGAAGAATTGGAAAGCCGGTCCGCATCCCAAGTACGCGAGCTGGCCAGCCCGGCCGGCCGCGGCAGGTGCACCGGATTGAAACTAAACGAGTTAGCCGAGGTTTGCCTTTCGTCCACGAGCCCAAATCGAAAGCTGGGCGAAGATAATCCCGAGTCCGTGCCCAACTCTTCCTGAAGCGCCCGGCGTTTGGCCGACAAGACTTGTTTCTCCTCGTCGTCATCGCTTTCAATCAATAACCGACGACCGTTGCTTCTCATTCCGCTTTTTTCCCATAATTCCTTAAACGCCGAAACCTTTTTGGCAAAATGGGTCGCGTCGGACACTTTCATAGGTTCCTGCACGCTGGCTGGGTCCACGCGGTGCAGGTAACCGTAGTGACTGTTGGAAGCACCAGAGGAGCTAAAAGCCCGCGAAACCTTGTTTAAATGCCGTCGCTGACTCAGTTGCTCGCTAAACTCCCGCAAGACTGCGTCATTGCGGCGAAACACGGCACCCTCTAGTTCAGTGGGCTCGAAAGAGTCGGTCTGGTCTTCTAGCATGGTTGGAAAGTGGGTAAGGAGGGAGTCGGGGGGAAGCCCGGCTTCGGGAAGGTAGAGGGGAGGAAAGGGATACGAACTACCACGTGCAGCTGGTGACATTGAGCTACTTTCATCGCTTGTTTGGCGAAGCAGGTCCGAATGACTGGGATGCATGCTGGGAGACTGAACCACGCGTATATCGGTAACATACCGCGCGTTCTGTTGCACAACCACGTTTTCGTCGAGCTTTTTCATTGTTGCTGCACTCAAGTGCTGCGCGGGGCACGCAGATTTGACGCGAGGAATGTGATACTGGTCCTTGTCAGGCACGTCTGGCCAAATGGGTCGAGGTACGGGCTGGGAAGGGGGCAAACTCATTAATTCGTATTGTGAAGACACCAGTTGGGTTTTCGGCGCTGGGATTTCGGACGCCATTTGGATTTTGACGAGATAGTCCGTGTTCTGGTGAACGATCTGGGCTCGACCGGGTCCGATGGCCTGTTTTTCCGAGCTGTGGTACGCCGGTTTGGCGACAGCGTTGGTAGGCGGAGTCGTACTACCTGCTGATTTGCTAATCAGGTTTGAAGAACGTGCCGGCACGAGCGGAAATCGCGATTGGGGACTGTTATGGGAAGAGGCAATCAAATGCGGCTCTCGACTCAGACTTTCGTAACCCGATGACGAAGCGGTCTTGCCCGGTGATCCGGGCATGGACGGTAAAATTTGAGTCGGGGGCTCCAATTTTGCACAATCAGGATCAACGCTCGACCACTGAGACTCAAATCGGGAGGCCGGGGATGCTGACATGGGCAAGAAAGCCTCTTTGGGATGCTGCTGTGGCTGAAATTCTTCATCGATCTCGTAGAACAAAGGGTTCACTCTGTTGAAAAGAGTAAAAGATACATTTTTATTACTTTTATCCTTCACGGCCCATTGAAGCTAAAGCTGCCACGCTACATCCCGTGTCGAACGAAAGGATGAAGCCGGAAGAAAAAGAAAAGAGGCATTTTTATGTAGTAGCGCAATGCGTGTGTGTCATGACTTCAGCGAAAACGTAATCCCAGACATTCATTATTGGATAATTCAGATTTGAGCTACCAATTTTCTGTATAAAACGTATTTAAGACAAAGCAAGAAAAATGAAGTCACTTCAAACTTCAAAATACCCTAAAAACTCGTTAAACGAATACCCGAGAGAACGGAGAGTTTGTCCGTCGTAACCGATTGTCCGTAATAGCCAATGTGGGCTTGAATGCCTTTTTTCCACAGGCACATTTGACCTTGTATGCAATAGACAGGTGTCTGTTACAACTGTTGTCCGTTATAGCGAGGTTTTACAAGGGCAAAAGTTAACAAACAAATTTCCGAAACGTGGAAGTATTCTCTTTTTTTAAAAAAAAGAAAAAAAATCATGTCCACGCACTCTTTGCGGTACGTATAAATTTCAACTTTCTTTAGTATACATTTTTTTGCCTATCTTTTTTTACTACTTAATTTACTACTTAACTGTGTGCTGTAAATTTTCCTTTCCATCAATAATTATAATATTGTAGCCTTTTTTAAATGTAACCGTCTATGCTTACAGTAGTTTGGATTTAAAAAAAAAACAGAAGTGGTTATCGATAGTAGTAAGCCTGCGGTTGCACAAATTGGAAAGATTAATCTGATACAGTAGATTTGTTGCGCAGATTGGTTTCAGTGACACCGGTATCGATAGAACGTTATCTTCCTTTTATTTGTTTTCCTGCAACATCAAATGCACTGTATCTAATTACTTAATCTCCTTTCGCCAGTCTTCTGGGTTATTGTGTTGTCCAAGCGATAGGATATTGATCAAGAAAGCTCTGGGCTGTTGGAAATAAAGGCGCGTGACAGTAGTTTACCTGGTCACGGAATAAATCTGCTCTTGTTTCTTCTTGAATGGCGAACTTAATCTGGGCTTCGACCAGGTTGAGCCCGTTGCGCTTTGCGAAATGGATTTCTCGAGGGCCGCTAAAGGATCGTCTGTGACTATCGTCTCCATCGTGGGACTAATAAACGACTTGGCTTTAGTGGTCAACGTCGTTTTGGAAAGGCCATAATTTTTCGCCGAATTAGGGTCGTTTTCACTAGAACAGTTTTCCGGCGAAGGGGAAGGCGAACTTGGCGGGCCAATAATAGCTTCCTGGGCCGATTCTGTGTCCGATTCCGAGGAACCTCTTGGTTTGACGGAAACCAACCACTTGAGCATGATTTATTCTCACTACCAGGTACTCGGCATGAAACGACTACCATACTCGAAAGAAACACTGTAAAGAAAATACACTTTCAGTTCAACGGATCAACGAAAAAAACACCAGCATCATTTCACAAGAGTTTAATAGCGAAATCATAACACTTCAACGTTGATCCACAACACACGTTTATAATCCACGAGACCACCGTCTTGCTCTCACTTGGACTAAATGCAAACTGAGGAGAACCATCCTGAATTATACGATGGTCATCCATTCACAGCGTCCAGGTAACTGGGTAGTTTCTGGGAAAGAATCCCCGTGCTCATACACAGGGAAAGCCCACAGGACTTTGGACTAATGTGTTTTGCAATAAGGTCTTGTGGATACTAACTACCGCAGGGTGTAGAAGCAAAAAGGCAGGTAGAATGTTTCCGGCTGACGGAGCAGACGGACGTCCCCCCCCCCCCCCCTTCCTTTTTTTTTCTCATGAAATCGCTAGCTCCTTTACTCATGCTTAACACCTGGAACCATAACGTTGCGGCCTTGGCCAACTATCGATTTTTTAAGCTACCAACTTTTTAGCCTTTTTAAGAAAAAAAAATAAATATTGCGTCTTGTATTTTATAATTTTTTTTAATAGCGATCTGAAATTTTAGGACTGAAATTTCAAAAACTTCAACTCTTTTGTAGGTAAGAAAAATTAAGATATAGTTGTATTAATTTTTAATGCAATTGTATTACCCTTATGGGAGAATAACACATGGGAATACTTGAAAGTTAATTTAGGAAACGCGATGAAATATATTTGATTTTTTCAGTTAAGTTATGCTAAATACTGTGGTTGACGCGTGGGAGAGTTTTTTCTAGTTCCTTTTGCAAATTTTCAGTGATTCCGACATGTTTTTCAAGCTTGTGAGAGAAAAAGAAAATTTAAATATTCTTGATCATGTAAGAAAATCACTTGTTTCGTCACCATAGTCACTATATTTCATCACTGGTATATAAGAAAGTAATTTTTAGTGAAGAAGCCATTAAAGTCAGACTCTTTAGATAAAATTTCGAAAATTCACAATTTTAAGCTCCCGTATTTTGCAGTCTAAAATCTTTTAGAAAATTACCAAACTAATTTTTGAAAATATTTTGATAGAGAAGTTGTATAACTAATCAAAACCTTACTGTCCAAAATATATCGGAAAATATTCAACCGGTTTTCAAGAAACAATTCATGCTTTTCATGCCATTTTCATTTTTTTTCACAATTGGTATACCGTACAAAGGATATACACATATTTGCACATACAGAATGAAATTGTAGACATAATTGCAGAATGAATGTTCACCTACAGTAGAATTTCGTTATAACGAACCTCCAGGGATCAGAAAAAATGTTCCGTAAATCCGACGTTCGCTATATCAGACGCACATTCTTTGCATTTACATGGCTCTGGATATTACGAACTGTATACTATAACTGACAGTTCGCTTTAAAAGAGTTCGTTATAGCGAGACTACTGTATTTCAAGCTGTGTGCGTTAAAAACTGTCGATTTTCAACTTAAAGACGCAAAAGGCAATTTTTTGTAATATTATTTTTGTTTCAATTTAAAGAAACGACATAAAATCTAGTGGAAAATGTGTCTCGTCGCAGTTTAAACAAAAAGCGTTTCTGTAGAAAAAAAAAAGTTTGCCGGATATTTCTTGTGAGAATATTAGTTCTTAGCCCCTTTCAGGAAGATTTCCTTTCGTACTTTTGCGTTATTTTCTGCTCTGGTTTTAGGTCGCGAGCGTTCAGCTCCGTGTCATAAAGCTGACACAAGATTCCTTTTCGATATAGTTACAAATGTAACTCTGCCTCAACGTTTTTTGGCCGGTGAGAGGATTTGGGCCTTTTTTCCCCGGTGTCGAACTGCTTTGGGACTATTGGTCTGCTCGAGTCCAAGACGGTAATGATGTCATATTTTCCGACAGCAGCTGTTTTTCTTTGCGTGTTTTTGTTTCCTTCGGGCGCTTGTGAGTAGCTCTCGTGTTCTAGCTGAGCCACTTAGAAACCGGTCAAATCGATTAACTTTTATCTAGCATGAGACCCTTTTAAGAAGGCTTTCGCCGAAGACAAAAAAAAAAGGCTTAAACTTACGCAGAGACAGAAAAACTACGCGATTTCCGAAAACGTGCACGCCACAGAATTCCGGAGAATGTCTTGAAAGGGAAGTTGCCCTTATTAAAGAAACACACAGTTGAAAATTGAAGATTGTTAGAAAAGAACGCAATTCTGTGTTCCAACCAATCCTTGTTACAGTCAAGCTCCAGTGCGCTTCGAAACTCAAGGATCTTCCTAATTCATTTTAAAAAAAAGAGGAAGTTAGCCAATAAAGCTAACCATTTTTGGGCCATTTCCTGGTAGAGTTTGCGGTGGGCAGTTGATATGTGTTTTCTTAGTCAGTGTCAGCCCACGGCTCGTTCATGTCCGATAAGTTGGAGAGTGATCGTGTGTGACCTAATAGGTTACCAGTGAAGGGTAACATTGACAGCCCGAAAAAACATGCGTTGCTATATCTAAGGCCCTACTTGCCCCCCCCCCCCCCTGCTCGCCGGCAGTGATGAATGTCGCTGCCGAAACTAGACCCCGGTCCAGCGTAACGGCTTGTGCTGGACTATTGTCATCTTTCAGCGACAAGCCAAGCCAGCGACAGATTGTTACGAGCTAAGAGCAATTTCACACCTGAGCAAGTTAAAAGGAGAAGCTTCCCTTCAAGTACTAGACCGATCACAGGAGCTTCTCGCTTGGCTGGAAGGCCGCTCTTGCTACTGCGGGACATTTTGTTGTTCTTTCCCCGTGAAGTTGTTAGCAAAGTTACCAATAAAAAAGAAATACACTAAAAAAAAGTTCTATTCTTGGCTTTGTTGTATTGTAACCTCGAATAAAGTTTTACAGCGAGTTTTGGAAACGGAAAGTTTTCTGCCACACTTGCCACGAAAAATAGCGGGCGATGACCCATACTATTTTTTGCGTTGTTTCTAAGCAACGTTGCCGGCAGATCGTACGCTTTACAGAACTGATAAATAGAAGAAAAGTTATTGCACCACAATCTTGGTTTGCTTTTGCTACAAACCAGATTTCAATTGGGGACTTTCACTTTCAGTGTTGCATACTTAGGAATACACCAAATTCTAATGAACCCAGTTCTCATTTCGTGATCAAGTTTAGGGTGGGAACAATTTGGAATTACGGAAAGCACAGCTGTTATTACAAGGTTTCACATATTTTTTTCTTCTTTCTCATCAGTGACGGTTTGAAGAAAGTCTCCGTTGCCCCCCTTGGTGAGCATTTGTTTAATGATGGGTTGCGTAAAAACTAATTAACGCCAGTAGCGGGAGCTGGGAACCTGGTTTAATCATGTCTCTAAGGAACCCAACTCCGTAGCTTAGATAAGACTTTATAACAAGCAAACTAGGTACGGTTGCTCATGTTTGGTTGCTGCTGCGTTGCGTTAAGCTGTACAGGTGTGCGAAATGGGAGACAGCAATATTGTGGTTCACGGAAAAGTAGATAAGACACTTACTATTTGAGGTTCTGGTGTTATTTTAATGAAGATGGAGTCATCTTTTTTAGGCGATGCTGTAGTTTGGCCATCCGTAATGATCAATGTCACGTTGATAATTTATGAGCAAACTTCGAACTTCGGTTGATTGGACGCGACTAGAATGCCGCAGAGCTCATCAGGGGATAAAAACGAGTCTAATCAAGATTGTTATCAGGAACATTGTAGTTGTGTACTGTCAGAAGCGCAGTCTTGTTACCTAGAAAGGACGAGTTGCCTGAAAATTTGGATTTCTGGGAATTTGGAAATATTGTTGCTGGAAATTTGGATTTTCATGAGATTTGTATGTAAATGTATTCAATTTGGTTTAGTAAGGTGAAAAGAATAAAATTGGGTGTGAAGGTTTTTCTCGGCTGGAAAACCTAATCGTGTATGAAATCATTAGCTAGTGGCCATCACCAGATGTTTAACTGTGTCGTAATGCTGTAAGGGCAAACTAAAAGAGAAAAAAGAGAGGAATTCTGAAAGTAAAAGTTGTAGGTCTTACAGTTTGCTTTTTGACGGCCAAGGCCGACATCTGTTGGCATACTTTCTTCGCGAGACTATGTCAAGTAGTGTTGCACTGTATTTTTTTCTTTTTTTTTTTCAGACAATCCGTAAGTCACCACGGAGCGAAAGTCATCCCGCGTTCTTATGTTACCGAAAATGGGTTAAGCTTTACCGCAAGGCCTGTGAAACTATCTCTCAATCTCCGTCGACTTCTGAGGTTTATCGTTGAAAGTTGAGTTGTTCAAATATTATACGCTGGTT
Organism: Triops longicaudatus; assembly: GCA_022885665.1. Classification (NCBI taxonomy): domain Eukaryota; kingdom Metazoa; phylum Arthropoda; class Branchiopoda; order Notostraca; family Triopsidae; genus Triops; species Triops longicaudatus. Next base: position 26,143 of record JAGQDJ010000297.1, read on the forward strand.
TATTGAGGTTTGTTCACGCAATGTACAAATACACGATGTTTTGATTTTTCTCTCTAGCGAACATGTGAGAGAAATGAAAGTCTTGTGTCACGTACAAGCGTAGTGGTATTGTACGAATTGATTTCACACATTCGAAAAGTTTTGATTAGTGCGAATTCCCTCAGAACGTAAAATTACATGTGAAAATTTTCTTTTCTTGCGTGAGCTCGTTGCCTTTAAAAGCTAGCACACAATTGGAAGTAAACAATTATTTGATATAAAAAATTAGAAATTACGCAAGTCCGTGTTGATGGTTGAATATTAATGCTGTTTAACATATTTACTAAATGTTGTATTAGTTATCTGACGATAACCATATCGTAGTTATCCACTCTTAAAAAAAAGTTCTTATCTTGGCGATATTTTTGCGAAATGGGGATGGTTTACTCACATACGCTAGAAAGCTGGCAATAAGGTTAAGTCAATGACAGTGTAGAACTCGGCAACCGGTTAAACCGGTGATAATGCTTGTAGGAGTTAGTCAAGTATTTCTAGAAAATTTATCTATAAAATAAGTGAAATCGAGTCAGGAGTAAAAATTTGCATTCTTGATATTGCAAATTTGGCAGATTATTTTCCCCCAAACAACACGTTGAGCTTTGAGATTTATGAGTACAACTTGTCCGCAAGATTAACGCACTAGTTGGCCTTACATTCTACTAGCTCTTATTCTCATTCTCTGGTTATCACTTTCGAAATTACGACAGAGCACTCCCGACGCAGTACGAGAGAACGGAGACAATTTTACGCTGCGTTCATGTTTTTATTGTTCACGTACTGTACCTGAAAAATGTTAGCCAAAAAATGAAGTGTGCAGTAATGAAGGGTGTCTAATTATATTACAAGTAATTGGGATGTTTCAGTCTGGGCTCCGGAATTTTAGCCAGTTTTTTTTAATTTAAAATAAAGGAAAATGTAGCCAATCAAAATTTTATTAAAATTATTTAATAAAATTAAAATTAATTTTTATTGCAATATTTAACAAACCTAAAATATTGCAAGGATAACTTCGTCAAGACACTGAATCCTTGTTTGAATGGTTCACATTTACTATCTTATTTGGCTAAAATTCCTTTACTTATGTATGCAAAGCTGAGTTTAAAACTACAACCCTAAGAAATTTAACGCTTGTCTTCGATGTCCATTATAACATGATAATGTATTGCGTTGTCCGTAACCTGTAATCTTTTGGCATTCATCGAGTCATTCATATAAGAATCACATCTCCTTTAATTAATAGCAATAAAAATATAGGGAAATTAGTTTACTTGTTGCTGGTGTAATTTGTGTTCCGTGAATCCTCACCATGATCTAGTCAACGAGCGTTTTGTTCTATGCCGCCATTCGCTGTTCCAGTCCGCTTCTCAGCTCGGCGTTCGCCATCAAGTACCGCACGTTTTGAGGAAGCATGGTGGATGTCGTCAATTTCCACAACAAATAAAAATGGTAAATTTTTATCACCTCATATTTACAAATCTAATGTTCTCTTGACCTATTGCGTTAGTAGCGTTCACAAATGAATGTTTGACTGTTAAGAATCCATTAATTTGTGACGATTTAGTTATTGTATTCGCACTTATTTTTCTTTCCAGCCCAAAGCAAAGAAATTTATCGACAAAAAAAACGCTGTCACGTTCAGCCTTGTCCACAGAAGTCAACAAGATCCTTTGGCAGCCGACGAACGAGCTCCACAGCGCGTTTTGGTTCCTGTGTCCGGGAAACCTGAAAAATTGAGTATTTATGGCAATGAAAAGTCAACTCCCAAATTAGTAAGTCCCGTCTTGGTACTTCTGAATTCACCCCGAAGAAGTATAACTGTATCTGTGCTCGTCTTTCTACTACCAGGATCCATTGAAGCGCAGAGAAGAACAGCATAAATTCGGGATTTATTTCGACGACGAGTATAACTATTTACAGCACCTCAAGGAACCTGGTGAAGGAGCAGAATGGGTGCTGGAAGAAAACCCGAAGGGTCAGAAAGTTTGGAAAGCTCCTCCGGCCAAGGACGAAACGATCGTAGGTGTTTAAGCTTTGAATTGCGTTACAGGTTATTAATCCCCGTTTTTCTTCTCCGGGTCTTCATTAGAACATGAAGGTAAAGTTACAGCTGCCATCGTCCGTGTTTCCTTCCGAGTTTGAGGAGGAAGTTGGGTTGCTTAACAAAGCCGCACCTCATCCAGGACCTCGGCCTGACTTGGATCCTGACGTGGTGGCAGCGTTAGATGACGACTTTGACTACGGTGACCCCGATAATGAGTTGGAAGACGATTTCATCCTGAAAGCTAATGCGATAGGACCCGAGGAAGACTTTGACGAAGAAATGGAGTAAGTTTGTGTCTGTGGGAACGGGTAACGTTATTCAGAAACTCTGTTTTAAAGGCATGAAGAGGATTACGGAGATTTGTTCGACGACTCGGACGGTGACAGCACAAAAGCTGAAAGATTGGACACTTTGGGCGCAATGCGATTTGGTGGCAGGTTCTCCCCAGCGGATTTCGATGACGAAGAGGAAGAAACGCGCTCCAGGTTTACCGAATATTCCATTTCCAGCTCAGTCATGAGGAGAAATGACCAACTGACTCTGTTAGATGATCGCTTCGAAAAAGTAAGATAATATTTCACAAGTAAAATAAATAAAAAATAATCCAAAAAGTAATTTGTAGATGTAGTGAATCGAAGTGCATTATTTTGCTTAACGATTTTTTTCTCTTATTTTAATGTTTATATTTTTCTTGTTAATCTTTCTATTTTTCTTTTTAATCTTTCTATTATTAAATCTTTTTAGTGTTAAAATAAAAAATACAAATGTATTAAAAACTTTTTTATTTTTATTTAATTAACATTTTGAACAATAATCAATAGATGTTCGCAGCCTACGATGATCCTGAAATCGGCGCTTTGGATGGAGAAGAAGTAGAAGGCGTGGTTCAAAATAGCGAGCTCCTTCGTTTAGCAGAGAAGTTTGAAAAAGAGATAGAAAGTCAAAGAAGACTGGGTGATCAAGTCGGCCGTAAAGGTTGGGGAGGAGAGAACTATGAAATTCCTCTTGGAGAAGACAGCAGTAGTTCTTGCTCAGATGAAGAAGAGGAGGAAGAGGAAGAAAAGAAAGAGAAGTGGGATTGTGAATCATTTTTGAGTACATATTCCAATATTTACAACCATCCAAAGTTAATATCAGAGCCCGGCAAGGTATACTATTTTCTTTATCATTTATTTATTTTCCTTTCGTATCAAACGACAATCTGCTAAAAAGAGTGTTTGTTGTATGTCTGGTATATTTCTAGCCCCGAATTCGAGTTAGTGGAAAGACAGGAATACCAAAGGACGTCCTGGGCAAACCTGGATTAACCAAGAAGCTTTTAGACCAGCTTAATGAAGCTAATATGCAAGAAAGGTCCAAAGATGACGAAGATGACATTGAGGAGACGGAATCTATTCTTAGTACTATTTCCACCTTGTCCATCCGTCCCAAAGGTGAAACTCCCGAAGATCGCAAGCTTCGGAAACAAGCTTTGAAAGAGTACCGAAGGGTAAAACAATTTAGTATGCTATGTATTGCACTGTAACTCATTTCCCTGTGTTGTTTTTTGTAGGAGCGGAGAATTGAGAAAAAGTCGAATACGTTGGCCTTTAAGGAAGAAAAGAAACGACAAGAGAAGATTGTCATCAACAGCAGAGTGTCGACACTGGGTGCGAAGATTGTATAAATTGCTCTGATTGGTTGAAAATATAAATATTTGCGACAATTTTGGCTAAGTCGGCATAGTGACAATGTTCTGCTTACAAAGTTGGGATTTTTGGATAGAGGTGTCCAAAAATAATTATAATAATCGTGATAATTGAATTATTTAGACGCTGGCGCAAGCAGGAATTTCGGAAAATTTTAATTGCTACGTCTTGAGCGAACGATCAGTGCGTTGGAACGAAATTCCGTTAATTCTCTGTATTGTTGAATGTCCTAATGCATTTTCTCTTTAGCCCAAAAGTTAAGAAAATATCGTCCTTAGGGTAATGAACGTAGTGTAGTTGCAGCTAAACGTAAAATTTTATTTACGAAATATTGTAACATTATTTAAAACATCTAATTTACAAAGTAAATATAAATTATACAATATAAAATTATAAATATTTATAAAATTTTAATTATAAATATATGTAAAATAAATTAATTTGTAAAGTAAATTTATTTTTATCAGAATTTTAGATCAACTGGATCCTGGACAGTTTTGAGTAGTACTGACGCTAGTACCTGGACATCTTTTGTCTAGTGGTTTTCCGGTCCCTCTTAGCGGATTATTGCAACCTATTAAAACCCAATCAAAGGCTTAATTGGCGCCACGCCAAGTTCTGAGGGAATGAGGCAAAACTGCTAATAGGCAAAACGGCCATCCCCGATACTAAAACCCGGAAAACCGCATAAACGCCACTGTAAACGAGTCTGCAAAAATTATTGCGCTAGCCTTTCAAATAAGCGAGAAAACTGAACTTGTATATGATGTCGCTATAAATATCGATTACATAAATCGGACTGAAAATCAATTGTCAATATTTTTCTGACGTTATAAAATGGGAAATTTTAGTTTCAAATTCATAATTCACTGCTTTCTTAAAGTTTATAGCTTCATGCCATCGTCACTAGTTACCAAACCAGTAGTTTTGTATCTGCCAACCTAAACGGTATTCAACTATGGGCAAAGACACCCATATTCTTAGGTGGCCCGTTTGTGCCACGTACCTCAATTAACCGAATTTTTATATTATGCAAATTAAGCTACGGAAAATATTCCCCTCCGCGCGAGGATTCCGAATCTGTAAGGATTATTGCGCTAGCCCTTCAAATAAGCGAAAAAACTGGGCTTGAATATGAAATTATGCCCTGAGGGCGTCTCAGGAGCCAAAAATTTTGAAATCCCATAAGGAATAACATGGGGAAAAGTGCGATGCACGATGCTAGGCATTTATGGAGGCATTGCGGATTGTCGTATCCTGGAGGACAATGGCACTTATTGGCAGCTACGTAGCGCCCTCCATTGGCACACGGTGGGTCGCAAAATTGGCACCATACCTTCGGGATCAGGAACTGGATACCAATCCATTTTGCACAACATTTTGCACAAACAAATTTCGGTATAGTACCGATAAGATTAGCTCACATCGCTTAGGACAGCTGGAAACTCTAAACAGAACAAAATATCGTTAGGAACTCCGTGCAATTAAGAACGGATTTAAGTATCCGAATAGAATGGACAAACGCGTCTACTTGGCAGTTCGTTGATTTGGACTGTATTCCTGTTCAGTTCTTCGATCCAGACAAAAATGACTTCTTCATCCCATGTCAGTAATTTACTTTTCAATAAGGGGCCCCACAACACCTTTACTTCAGAGGCTGTCATGGTTTCGAACTGAGGTTTAGCCATGAAACGGACTGTTATTGTTTTAACACGCACACAAGATGCACACGCACACGCCTAAGCCGAACGAACACATAGCATAGCCACCTGGCGGTGAGGATGGCTAAAATGGCGCGACGCTCAAATCTATTGTCTACGCTATGAGGGAACGTGTGAAAACGGTCACCCCTTACACCAAAACGATCGATCCGAATGCCAAAACTCGGAAGACGCATAAATGTCATTGTTAATGATGCACTAGATGATGCTATCGTGTCAGGAACATAATATTTTGAGAAAAACAGTAGACACTATTTCGAGAAAGCCCAAATATATTGAGGAAAGCAGTGAAAATTAATCAAGAAATAAATCTCCTAAAATAAACGGTATTTCACGAGTATTATCTAAATCATTTTAATTTTTCCTATTTTAATTTATTTTGAAAAAAAGAACGAAATAGTCTAAGAAATAAAACTTTCATACTTTCCTGTCCTTGTAGGACTTTTCCAGCTAAGTTCTATTGGATTAGTTAATTTGTCGCTATTCCTCTTCTTTTCCCCTCTCTTTCCCGGGTATTTTGCTGACGTTCAGGCAACAGTCATACCAAACACCGTCTTGTCAGGAACATTTTAAATTTACCGCGCATTACCAACTTCTTACCTTGGTGGACTGTCCCGTAAAACACTTAAGCCACAGAAGGCGAAAACTCATTGATTTTACGGAAATAGCCAAGATAAATACTGTCTAAATAATGTCTCGGTACCAGGTGGTATTGGCAGACATGTCTTATAAAGACTAATAAAGAAAAGTCAGCTTAGTGTTTTTGCAAAAGAATTTCGACATGTTCTTTTATTATTTTTAAATTTTTATTTATTTTTATGTTTTGTCCGCACGGATTTTTCGGACTTTATTGCGCGTAGGTCCTACTTGAAGTATATACGAGATTCAGGCCAAACTCTTTCTAAGAAAGGAGGCAATCTTCCTGACGCACGATTGAAAACGCTAATTCAATAAAATCGGCTCTAAACAAAGAAAACGAAAAGGCAGACTTAGGGGAATTTCGAACAACTGTAGATCAATTTGCTACCTTGACTCGACAAAATCCACCTTTGGAATTGGAGTTTGTAAGTTTCAAGTTTTGAATGAGTTTTGCTTTCTAAAAATAGTGTAACCTTCTCTCGTTACACTATTAAGGGACGATAGGGTCCACTACCATATAGCAACTAACATTATGTAAAGAAAATTAAAGTTAATGTTCAACCAATCTTATCTTAGTACTTACCAGAGTCATTTCGATATTGTTATCACCTATGGTTTGATGATATGCGTGTAACAAGTGTGCCATTTCCCTAGAGTACTCTTCCGTGTATCATAATATTGGACTATATAAAGAACGTAAGTGAACAAACTTTATGTCCACTAGCTGTTGGACGTGGGCTCATCATGATCTTCGCATTAGTTACGCTCGCTTTGCTCTCGTACGCCTCAGGCGTTGGTAAGTGTTCATTTGTCATTGCATTTTTACCAACTTGATATGTTTCGCTGGTGTAAAGAATATTTACTCTTATTCTATATATATA
>JAGQDJ010000298.1:0-32975 GCA_022885665.1 Triops longicaudatus
ATATATATATATTGAAAAGGTTTTACTGTTTTATTTACAGTAAAAAAAAATCAATTAATGCAGGGAAAAACGTGAACGAACATAGAAAGATGGAAAAAGTGAAAATTACGCATTAAAACTTCTATTCCTTTTAATGTTCCTGCTTCTTTGTACTTACAATGGTACTACTTTAGTCTTGTTTTACAAAGTTTGTTCAACTTTAGGGTGCTTGAGTTTCTAACTTGAGATTCGTGCCCTTTTTTGTCACAAACCGCGACTTTCCTGACCCCTCCAAAAACCCATCAGCTAAAAAAGAGTCAGAGTTAGTCGGGTAATTTTGAGCACCGAATTTACCCTAATGCAAAAGGATTCTGCTATGTTTCTTTTAGGTAACGTAAAAACTAGTCTTTAATGAAAAACTGAGCTCTTGACTGTCAATGTTACCTTTCGGTAGTGAAAATTCGAAAACGTTAAAAGTGTGCCAAAGAAGTATCGTCAAGCCAAGTAAGAACACAATCGTCAAGTAAGAGTTTTTCGAAGACAATTGTTCGCGATAATTATCCGGTTTCACTCAGTATTTGATACTTTCAGTTAAGATTCACAGAATACTACATAGAATAATGCAATTAAAGATTCAACAGTTCGAAATAGACAGTTAAGAAAAAATGTACCATTCAAATAACGGACGGTATTAGTAACTAGTTGATTTTGTTTTTTGTCGGCAGGCGACAAACAGCCGAAGAACGTGAAGCGGAAAGACAAGCAGCTAACCGACTCATGCTCTCCATTCAAGCCGAAGCCATGTCCAAAGGCTTGTACAACCCCGGAAACATTCCTGAAGCCAGTCTCGATTCTTCAGGCTCTTCGTTAGCCATGAACTCATCTTTGGCGATGGCCAACTCCGGTACCTCGGCCAGTTTACCGGCTTCGTTGAACGCTTTGCAAAATTTGCAGCCCTGGGCGCAGGAACTGGAAACTTCCAGAACAGTATCGCCGAGTACGACTTTTAATCACAACGTCCCCTCCAATTTGTGCTAAAGAACTCTTCATTCTTCCTCTTATCCCTGTAACTATTTCGCGGAAGAGAACACAAGAGTCATTAAGGGTGCTCAGCTTATTAGTTTGTCTTCCTTTTTTCTGTCTCCAATTCATTGTCTTCGCTAAGTGGTGCCCAATTTTCTCCCCGGACGAAAATAGACACATTTGTCTTGTAATAAGACCCAAGAAAGCTCTTTTAATTCCTCCCTAAAGTCCTGTTGTATTTTTGGGCCTTTTCTGCGCCTCTCCCCTCCCCCCTCACCCTTGATGAAGAAACAGTTGATTAGCTTTAATCCAGGGACATAAAACACTGTCAGCTCTCCCCCAACTTCCATAATTTAGCGCCTGCTCCCACTTGTACCATCCGAGCCTCTTAACTCATCATCGTGTACTTCAACAAAGTGATGTTGTTCTAAATTCGAGCGCCTTTCCATTCCAAAACGTAACCCATTACGTAATCTTGGCGTTTTTGCTCTTCAGGAAATCTTATAATTTTTTCCCCTGTTTTTTTTTTTTTTTTTTTAAAGCCCAGAACTTTGTAAATTAAAAACTCGGAGTGAAATTGGAGATTATAGAAGTGAAAGTTGATCACAGTTTTATTGAACTTTTGAATGAGAAAGAACCCTTTATCTGACGTCGACGTACAATGTGATCTCAATACATGTTTTGTTCCCAGTTCATTGTCACAGTTGGGTGAAGGGGTTAGAGCAGCTCAAGCTAGGAAGCTTTCACGGGATCACGCGTGGATCGGGACGTATTCGTATGTGAAAAGCGCGACAGTGAGCGCATAGAGCCCCAGCAAAGGGGACAGGAGTCAAACGGCAGAATCCTCCAGGTCCCAGGGGAAGTGTCCAGAGCTAATATATCAATGGAGCAGGGCCATGTCGGGAGCAACAATGGCTGCGTTTGTCGACAGATAGTCAGTAATGTGCAGCACGGCAGGGACTTGATCTATCTTAGGTCGAGAAAGTTCCGTGTTGGCTAATGACAACCCCAAAATCCCCGGCTTGCTGCATTATGCACTAACAAGATGGGCCCCGTTGGCCCCGGCGACGAGCTCTGTCACTGTCCATACGCCACCAAATACTCGACAGCCAACAATTAGCTTCCCATTTAGCTAGTTATAAGCCGAACATTCTCCTCGCGCACGCTGGCGTTCGCGCTTTCCTCGCTCGTTCTGGGTGCGGACATTTAACGCTGGCATGCAGGGCCAGAAGTTACTGACAATGAGGACAACTTCTGGCCTGACTGCCTCGATGCTCGTCCAATGTCCCATTAAGAGACCACTTTAAAGCGTGCTTGAGAGGAAACACCGTTTTCGGGCTATACCCCACGGTTGTCGGGTCCATTTCTGTCGTCTAACGGACTGACGGAAAATTCCTGTAGGCTAAGTTGAGTTCGTATATAGAGGGAAAAATTAGGAAGGATTGCTACTAAGCAATCAACTGACAGAAGCTGTCAGGACTGGTCAACTGAAGCATAATAGTTCAGAACTAAAAAAAGGAAAATGTTAAAAAATAGCTCCTTTTTTAGAAGGACTTAAGTCAATTCAGTTCGATTTATAACACTTTCTTTTAAGTAAATTAAGCTTGCAAGGATCAATAGCTTTTGGGCTATAGTTCTGATCTGTTCGTTCTTCTGGAGTTTTGCAGCGCATTTCCATCACAAACCTAATTTAGCATAAATCAGACCGAGTTGTAATAAACCAAAAGTAATAGAAATTAACCTAACATAATTTAACGTTGAAAGTAAATTTTGAAACAATCAAAATTAAGCCTAACTGAATCCAACGTAACGTAACGTAGCCTAACTAAATTTAACAAGTTTTACATTGGCTTATGTATTTTACATATTTTATTTTTTGTCTCTGGACGTTTGACAGCGATTTTAAAACAGAAAAAGATTAAAGCTAATCTAAGTTAAACTAATCTAACTGAATAAATTCAATCTGACGCAGGTGTGTACATCTTCACAAGCTTTTTTTTAAAAAAAAGGAGTTTTAAAGCGAATATAAAGCGAAATAAACTTAAACTTTGTCTAACTTAACCTAACCAAGACTAATGAATTTTATACAAGCTTGCACAATTTGCCGGCAGCTTTCTTGGTTTCTAAGAGTTTTTACTTTAAAGGAATTAGCCTAATGTAGCCTACTACAATGAAAGGTACTGAATTTTACCTTGATGAGCATATTTCGTTGTTCGTTTTCGTTGTGTGCATGTTTCGTTTTTTTAAAAAAAAAAAAAAATACAGCGAATTGTAAACATACAAACTCGAAACTAAACCAGCTTTGTCCTATACATAATATAGGTGTCGTAAATTACCGATAACTTTCTTGGCCTTTGTATTTGAGAATTTTAAAGCAAACTAACTTACACCTATTCTAAATCAGCTTATAAAGACCTAAGCTAACCCAACCTAACAAAGTCTACCGAATCAGACCTGCATACTTTCTAGGCGTCGTACTTTTTTAACGCTTTTATCGTGTGTTTGAAAGCAAAAGAAACGGAGACTTAAATTTAGTTACACTTAACTGATATAATTTATCGTATTTTACGCAAACGGGCGTAGTTGTTGACAAGCTTCGTTTTAAACTTTTTATTGAGAGTTTTGAAATAAAAAAAATACTCTAACCTAACCAAATATTCACGATTTACAAACTCCCGTACATTTTCCCGTAACTTTGTTGATTTCGAAACGTTTCGTAGCAAATCTTCAAGCAAAACGGGCTGAAATCTATCTAACCTTGAAAAAAATGATTTCCTACAAAAATAGTGCTTTGTTTATGCGTTTCTTGATTTGGTGAACAATTCCGAATGTTTTCCAACAGAAAAGCTGAGGCCTAACCTAATCTAAGGAATAAGTATACCGAATCGCACAGTACATAATTTACCTTTTTGTTGGTTTTTAACCGCTTTACAAAAAACAAAAAAATATTAACGCAACATTTCAGTCTAACCTGATTTAACCTATAGCTGAACTTAGAGGAGACTCTGGGTCAAAAGTAACGTGCCGCGAAAGTAACAAAAATCATGACAAAAAAAACGACAGTAACAGATGATTTCTCAGCCATGAGAGGTGGATAGTGAAAAACAGCAACCCTGCATGTCGTAGCTTGTTTCGGCGTTCATAGCTGTCGCGTGTGAGGAAATCCACCATAAACAGAATGAAAACGGTTGTCATAACTTAAGTACATCAAGCAGCACTACATGATTATAAAGAAAACAATTATACTCTGTAAAAACAACACACATTGTTTATCTATAGGATGTTGTAATGGTAGCCATCGGTGTTTAAATATGGCGGCTCCTGAACACGTTGGATTTGTCTGTTTCGACAAACTTCTCTTCAAGTATATTATTTCTTAACGGAGCTGAAGCTAGAATGTGCCAATACTGCTTGGGGCTGCAACAGCAAGCTTTCGTTACGATACGTTTAATGTATCATCAGAAATTTGATTGGTAAATTTTTCTTATGGGAAAACGCACATTAAACACGCCGTTAGTTTCGACCCAACCGGTTACAAGGAAGTAACAAAAAAGGGCCTCCTAGTTTGAAGGCTAGGCTAATCTTATTTCAAGTTTTAAGAAGCACACAATGGCTTCACAGAGAGCAGAGATACACCTACATCTAGTGGAGGTACATTCAGATGCTAGTTAAGTTCATGGCACGAGAAAAAAACTGAAATGTTCATGAAATGCGCGAAATGTTACTATTGACCCGATTCTCCTCTACTATAGGGCTGATTCCAAACAACGTTTCACCTTCTTATCCACCAGTTGTGCCATTAAGGAAAATGAAAGAGAAAACCGTCTAGAAAGCCTGCCCATGATGGTCTTGTTCCATATGTTTACCACTCTCACTAGGGTACCAGTGACGTGCTTCAAAAGGTTTGTGCAGTTTTTTGTATTGAGTTAAACAAGGACAAAGTGCAAAATGCCGCCATGCTGTATACCAGGCGACGGGAAGCGATCAAAAAAGGAGTTGCGAAAATTAATCAAGGACACTGGACAAAAAGCGTCCTTTAACGAGTAAACGAGTTTGCCCAATTTACAGTTTTATTGAGTTCCATTATACTTGTCCAATACTACTACACAGGCAAAATACAACACAAACACCAAGTCGCTGTAACATGACTGCAGTATGCGTAGGTAAATAGAAACACTGTGTAGGGGATAAACATTGATAACTTGACGCACCCCTGGTATACCAGCGACAGTAGTAAACACAGGCGGGTTTGTCTTCGGTGGCACACCTAGCGGATAGTTAGTGAAACATGTATTGGAATAAATTTAGCTGACCCTACCTTCAACTACTTAATTTTGCATACGCTTGAAGACAAACCTGTTGCGAATTGAACGAATGCCCCAAGCTCAAATCAATTTTTCAACAAGTCTATTCAATGTACTGTTGAACAGTGATGAAGTCAAAACAAACAACTCAAAGTGCGACTGTCTTCGTTGCTCAGAAGACAACTTGAATATGTTTATTTTCTATATTACTGAAAAATCTTGAAGGATGCACAAACTGACTTCAAACTGAGTGAAAATGAAATGATTATGCTACTTAATGTCAAAGAGCAGGTACGCGCTCTCGCGTCCATTTCTGCCGTTTAACGGGGTACCGGAAAACTCTGGAGAATTAGGCTATGTTAAAAAAAGGGGAAAAAATTGGGTCGAGTTGAATTACTTGGCAGCGATGCTGTCGACGCTGTGGCGTCTGGTTTTCAGGCCAGCAGACACATAAAAGGACTTGTTTGAGCTGCGATTAGCCATATAGCTTCGCTCTTTGAAGACCCGTCTTGACCATGTAATCAACTGGCCAACATCCCTGGGGGAAATGCCTCAGCTTAACTGGAGGGAAAGGGAGGGGGAGAAAACCCTGGGCAGAACAATTTTCAGTCAGCTTTTCAACGCAGAGGAAAGAGAGGAACCCGCTTATTTGGCAAATAACACATGTCACGACTTCTTTTCCAACAGTAACCTTTTAGGTTCACAGCTTGCTGCAGTAGGCACCAAAAGGCTTAGGAGGCGTGGGCTTTCAAAAAGAAACAAAGTAAAAACAAAAAGCGTACTTAAGAGAAGAAAGACGTACCAAAAAATTTCAGAGAGGCAAGAAGAGTAATAAGTGGCTAATGACAATCATCTAAGCTAGGCCGAGTTTAATCCCGTGTCCTCAAATCCAAGTCGTTTCGGAAAGTGCCACAAGCTGAGTTTCCTTTTTTCTTAAAAAAAAAAAAAATGTTTTGTTTCGTTAGTTTCGGTCTCTCGCTTTTATTAGTAATTCGAAGATGGACCCAAGTTTGTCTTGCGGTGTATAGGCCATATCATGGGCCTTGCAAAGAGGGACCTGGCGAGTTTGTCCCATTGTTGTCAATGACAATCGGCATGCACATGTCAATTGCCTTTCTCGATGGCTCACGCCAAGGCAGCCCCACGGCAGAAAAGTTGGGCAATTAGACTCCAGCGGAACCTGATGCCAAAGAAAAATCTCGACTTCATTGGGCCCCCAACTCGCATGCAAACGCGTCTGTTTTAAAGTTAACGAAAAACGGTAGCGTTACCCTGCAACGTGTAACTCTTGGAACCGTGTAACTCGAAGCTAATAGCAATGGAGCTGTCCAAATCCGCGTAAGACGAAGCTTCGGAATAGAGAACGGATAACAAAAAGAGGTTTTGCTCTGATTACTGTGGCAAACGGTAATCACAGCAAATAATTAAAGCCACTGAAAGGCTTTAAGGACATAAGAATCACGTGGACATAAAAATAGGACATAAGGACATAAAAATACCTCTTTGGGTGTTTTAAGCGTTTTCCAACTTGAAAAATGTGTTAAGGAGACATTGCCTAAAAACAAACGAAATGACACATAAGAACTTTACGGTAGTAGAAAGGCGTAACAACATAACAGCATATGTAAGTAAATCCAGTTACGTTAGCTCAGATCAGGTTTCGCTTCACAATGCGCAAAAACATGATTACAAAACACAAGAATGTTGGGTTTCGGATGAATCCGAAAATTCGATACTTAAAGAAAGGTTATATTTAGTAAGTTTAGCTGAAGGTAAGTCAGTACGATTTAATTAGCTTGGGTCAAGTTTGGATAGTATTAGTTAAGTTGGTTTGTATCCAGTATATCGGTGAGTGCAAGGATCAACGTAAGTTAGGTTACGTCATATAAGGTAGTAAGTTTAGGCCTGGTTTGGAATGATTAGACACTTCAGTCAATCTATGTGACGTTAAAATCGGTTCAGTAATATTAATATTAGTTTGAGTATAATAAGCTTCATTATTATTTGGTTGATGTACTTTATAGTATTTAGCATAGCATTAGGTTTAATAGCATAGCATTAATTAAGATAGGCTAAGTTAAGTAAGTGAGGTTTGGCTAGATTAAAAATGGCTAAGGCTCAGTTTGTTTTCCAATTAAAGCTATGAAAGCAGTTGAAAAAGCGTGGTTGTATGGCAACGCGCATTATCTCACGCCCAACTCTCAATAATAAAAAAAGTAGATCTATTTAAATAAAATATGTTATGCGTAAAGTACGGTAAGCTTCGTAAGGCTTAGGTTCATGCAGGCTAACGTTAGTCAGGTTAGGCTAGCAGAAGGTCCGTTACGCTCAAATTGCTCGCTTTAGAACTGTGTTATTTTCTGTTGAGCCAGCGTTTGCAATTTGCTGGCATTTCAGTGAAGTGAATTATGTTTCAAACTTGGCTATACAACGGTGAAAATCGATCAAAAGGTGGCCTCGTCTGTTTGTCAGCTTAAGGTACGATAACTTTGGTAAGGTAATGTTAAGTTAGCGTTGGTGTCTTAGGCTAGGTAAAATTAGTTACGCTAACTTAGGTTAAGCTAGGCATGCCTTGGTTTGGTTAGTTTAAATTACGTTAGGTCAGGTTGAAGTTAGGTTACGTTCGCTTACGCAAAAATCCTCTCCAAAACTCCAAAATAATAATAATAATAATAATAATAATAATAATAATAATAATAATAATAATAATAATAATAATAATAATAATAATAATAATAATAATAATAATAATAATAATAATAAATAATGGAATATAATGCGAAAGTATGGACCAAGTGATATTGAATTTCAAATAGTTTCAGATACGGCTATAGGTTATTGTAACAGCCGTAAGTGAAACGGAACATGGGAGAAAGGATTTGCGCCCGTTTGGTGCGCCCTGCGGGGTTCAAATAGGCAGGAAAACGCAGTAGCTGGGCATTCACACCTACATCTAAATCTATACAGGTTATGGAAGTTGTCAAATACCTGTGTCTTTCCGCACGCCGGAGAAAAACCAAAGAATCGACAATGGCAAGTTATGACCCTCTCGTTCTCGTCTCCTTTGAACGTGCCGCCCTTTCGGCACCCACTTCTCTTGTCATGCTAATTAACCCGACACATCCGCATCAATGACCTCCGCCGGCGTTACCCATTGTCGGCAATAATAACACTTTTGGCAGGAGCAGAGCAAAGGGAGTAAAAGGACGCACTGCACGCAAACCTCGCTCGATTGCTACTGCAACCACTCACTTATGCCACACCACAACAATAAAATAAAAATAAAAATGAGGAACGCAAGATGCGTATCAAACCAAGCCATCGAGAAAAAGCGTGGCAGCTTCCTGCGTATATTACTTCTAAGGAAAAGCCGACGCTCGGCAGCTAGGTTTGTCCGTTTCTTTGCCGATTTTATTTCAACGCCAATTGCAAGTCCAATTCACACACGAAATACAGCGTCGCAACTCATGCAGCCATGCAACCAAAA
Source organism: Triops longicaudatus (assembly GCA_022885665.1). Taxonomy (NCBI): domain Eukaryota; kingdom Metazoa; phylum Arthropoda; class Branchiopoda; order Notostraca; family Triopsidae; genus Triops; species Triops longicaudatus. The sequence continues at coordinate 8,794 of JAGQDJ010000298.1, forward strand.
TAAGTAGTTTTCCTTATTGGTTGACAATTATGCGTGTGGCTGTACAATGTCAGACTCACAAAAAGTGACTTGAATTGCAGGCTATTCATAACGTGTATTACGTTGCAAAGAACGAATAGGCAAAGAATCAAAGTGAGCTAAACGAGGTAAACTGCAGCCCTAAAAGGCCACGTTTTCAAACGGTGGCATTCCGGGAGCTTGATCACAAAGAAAAGCAAAGCCAGAAGTCAACAATGGGCCCAAAGCCAAGAGATAAAGAGCTTTTTAAGCGAAGAATTAAAGAGCGAAGACGCGTCGCCAGTAGCCAAGCGCATTTGCATAAAGAGGATCTCACAAGGCAGCTATTACAGCAAACGGGTAAATGATAGTGGCGGAAGCGCTGGCTTTGTCGTTAACCTGACAACTCGGTTCAAAATTCTGCTTTTTTCGCCCGCTCGCTGCGCACTGTTTTATGATTAGGTGCACACTTAAAAAAGAAAAGGGCTCGGTGTGCGTGCAAATGCTTCAGAAAACGCGGGGTTACCTCAGGTAGTTATACTACACGTACACAACACAGATACCGAGAAAGCCATAAGCTCGACTGTCAGACACTGCTCATTTCCATATATTACCGTCAAAAGCAGCGACGTGGTTAAATAGATCCTTTTGTGTTTACAAACTTGTCGCTCGACAGATAAAAAACGGGAAATAAAAACACTTTTGAACCTTTTAGAAAACGAACTTATTCCTATGCCGGCGTAAGAAACTATGCATTAGAAGATACTTTTCGGCTAAAATTACTGCGTAGGTAACAAGGTATGCCAACACGAAACAATAAAAAAAACTGTTTTCTTGACGTAAAAATGGCAGACACTTTTGAAAACGGGCCGAACGGTTTTAGAGTCCTTAAGCTATGGAAATAAAGATTTAAAAACATCAAATCAAATCCTTTTCGTACAAGCACAGTCTTGTGCAGCAGTATTTTTTTTATAGACCGACTGGCGTACAAAACGGGTACAAGAGTACAAGGCTTTCGTGTCTTGCCAATGCTCGTTCTTACAAACGAGTTCGGTGCGTGCGAGAACTCAGTGACAAAAATACGATCTTTTTGGGGGTTTTGTGTCGGCACCTGCGTTGGCAAACAGCGCCCCTTTTGTTTTAAAGGTGTGAATGACGAATGGACGCCAGAGAGGCTGAAATTCACAGCGTGATGATGTGGGGGAAGCGAAATGTATTCGATCGTAGCCAAAGTGACTACAAGGCGTTAATTCACGGAAGGAAAGATGGAGCTTTAACTCATTCGCAGTGTGTTTTGAGAAAGAAAACTTGCGACCAAGTGCCAAATGTGAGAGAAGACAGCGAGGACGGTGCACAGTATTTGTCCTTGCCATGGGCGGGAACAGTAATCGAAGCCAAAGGGAGACGTGACAGACACTTGTCAATGTGTCAAAAATTTCGAACTGGAAAGACCAAGTCATCACGGAAAACTCTCGTTCCATGCGCCTAGCTACTAATCAAAGATTCGTTCAATTGCACACGTCAAACTAAATTCATAAAAAAAAAGAATTCCTTATAAATACGGATTAAATACTTAATAAATACGGAACAAACAAAGCATAAGAGGAAAAGAAAAACATGGAGTAAAGAAAATCTCGGTCTTTTGATTTCATTGTATTGAAACACAGGCAAGCAACTTTTTTGTGTGCGCAACTAGCATGGGATTTAACCCGCAAATTAGAGCAATTCTTTTTAGAAAGACTTTGTGCCTTCACATGAATACGTTCTTTCCCAGGAAGGAAAAAAAACGATACTTGGCGTGTCAGCGCAATTACGAGTAAAGAGCAGGTGAACGTTCAGGGCAGAAAACGTAATCACGGGCTCCCCGAGTTAGTTATTAGAACTGCCATTTGGTGCGCTCGAGAGATTCGGCCCCGGGCGATGGAACTGTTGCTCTCATTGAACCCTTGTTAAATTTAGGGTAATCCATTGCCTGTGAAAAATGAACACGTCATGTTCTTTTAGCAACAATATGGATTTCGCTGTTCGCCTTATTGCACAAGATAAAGAAGTGTAATGGGTGGAAGACACTAACGGCAAACGAAATGGTTTTAACTGACAAACAGAGTTTTTCGTTCTGCGAAATCTAAAATTAGGAAATACTGTTAAGATTCGTTGGTGTGATTACAGACTAAGATTATTTTTAGCGCGGAATTTTATTGACAAGAAGGGATTTGATTAAGATTGGCATGTTTAGCTTCAGTAGCTTTGGCTTAGTTAAGTTACATTTTGCTTTAGTTAAGTTACGTAAGCTTGGTATGTTCTTTCTAGCTACTAGAAAGCTAGTGTCAAAATTTGCCCTATTTTGTCTTGCACATTTTTTGAGAATTTGCAGAGCGAAGCTGGATTTCTGAAATAAAAACTGATGAAGCATGTTACTGAAATCAGTTGAGTTTAATATTTTAAAGGCGGTGAAACAAGAGAAAGCAACCTAATACTTTAAGGAGACACATAGGCTTAGTAACGATTAATTTTCCCTCGGACAGACTAGATCTAAACGACAACTCCCTGCTATTTTATCTTTATTTTCGGGAATTTTGGAACGCATCCCTATCTTTCAATGTGATTTTCCGCTCCTCATTCGCAGTTTAGAAACACAACGTAATAATTGAGAAGTTTCAAACGCCCATCTTCTCTTCTAGTACTGAAACCGCAGCATACTTTAAAAGGTTCCAATACATCAGAGAATTGTATACCTCGACGTCATAGTAGCCAACGTAAGGAACCACATCGAGGTCACGACAAGACGGTACCAGATTGGCAGTTTGGTGGACAGCGTCGCTTCTTGGCATTCCATTGCTTGGTATCGGAATGCTGGGCCATTCTCGGAAAACAGTACCACTGCGTTTGCCGTTGGTCCAGCCCCGGGAGTACTGGAATGTCTGCCCACACGACGTCCCCAGCAGCGAGAAACAGACCAGCAGCAAGCAAACGGTTACGTAACGTCCTCCTGGCTGCAGATGCATGCTGTGCGATTCGCTCTTCCCCCTTACAACTGTTTGAACACTTGTAAGAAATAACAATGGCAAGTCAAGATGTATGTTACTTGGTACGGATGAACGGTTTACTTCCAAGCTGGACCAAAAGCTCGACACCGAATGACGGAAAACTGACCAGGAGACAAGAATTTATAGTTGTCAACATGTCGCATTAATATTCTTACCAACACAAGGATTCGTAATTTCGTTAAGCCAACATGAACAAGTGAATGCCACTAAGGAGAGAAAACCAAAATAGCTGGCGCCCTGAGATTCGTTAAGACTTCATTTGTTGTCCACTGCCCACCCCAATTACAAAGTTTTTGATCGATAATGAACTTCCCGGCCTTAAGCCGGGATCTTTTCATTCCGCAATTGGAATTTCGTTACAGCAAGGAGCTACGACACAGAAAAGCGACAAATCCAGTCCATGCGGCTGGCTTCATTGAAACCTTTAAAAATGTAGGAATACCATTCTTTGTTGATATATCCACGTGTTCCTTTTATTGCATGGTTTTGATATAATTCGTAAAATATGATCAGTCTTTAAGCCAAACTTTAAACGAAAAGAGAAAGACAGAAGAAGAGGAATGAAGCATTAAAACTTAAAGTCCTTTTTTTTAGTTGCACTTTGCACTTATTATAGTTGATAATGCTTCTTGTTTCTTGTCTGTGTACTGTGTTTTTAACTTCAAAGGCGAGGATGACATCTAAAATGAATTTTCGTTACAGACGGTGCTTCACAGACCGCGACGCGCTTCTCCCCAAAAACCCGTGAGCTTTAACACACGAAAAGGCTACGAGTTCGACGGTTAAATTTGAACATCGAATTTGTTTGGTTGCCAAAGGCCCACGACTTTGCTTTGATTTATATACCTGAATAATTGGTCCTCAAAGTACTTTTGGAAAAAAACGTGCTTCGAACTTTCACAGTTAGCTTTTGGGTAATGAAGACTCAAAGACGCTACAAATGCGACAAAAAGCACAATTTTCAAATTCATTTTGACATAATTTTTGTTTTGTTTTACAATAAGAGCCTATTGATAGCTCAATCTGAAAACACCTAGTTAAAAGCCTTGTGTTGAGTAGTTGAGGAGCACTCGATTCCCCTACAATGCTGAAAAGTAACTCCTCGAAGAAGAAACACCATTCAAAAACACACTTGCTCTGTGATGTTGATGGCTTGTATTAACAAAGAAACGAAATTTCGAGGTGAGCTATACAACGCAACGTAATAAACCATTACCCAGTTTGTCAATATCCTATTTTTGTTCCAACAATAATACATTCATTCTTCATGACAATTTTTCGTGATTTCATACCTAAAGGGGCAAAATAAACGGTATATTTCACTGGGTTTCCAAAAAACACGATTTCATGATGTCCCTTTCATCTTTCACAAAAAATGAGCTTTCCGCTCACACTAATGTCCTATCACTTGAAGTAATTTTTACTCAATCCCCAAAAACATTTTTTTTCTGAACCTTTCTGGAGCAAAAAAGGAACGTGTCTTCTTACCTATACGTGATTGATACAATCATTTAGTGTAATTCAAACTCAAACACGGCTCGTATACTGAGTTTTCATCTCCCGACGCAAAAAAAAGAAACATATTTATAAAAAATCCAGTTTTTATAACACTCCGCGCCATCTGTGCTCAAATTACGATAACGAAGCTTCCGTAATGGCGAAATGTGTCACTTGAAAGAAATAGCAACGATTGCAAACACGTACTGGCGTCAAATGCCCGTACTTAGGTAAAGGAACGGCATTGGAACTACATCGGCCACAGAAAACCTGTCACAACGCAAAAACATTGTTATCAACTGCACTACCCGATTACTACCTTTCCAATATTTCACAATACTTTAAAAAGTAAACAAATGTACCAAGAAACAAAGAGAATACAAAATAAACAGAGAAGTAAAACATACACATCAAAATATAGAGAAGACCCCCCAAAAAAAAAACAAAAAATACCTTTCCACAATTGCGACAGTGGTGCCGCCGCCGGACAACATTGAAGTTGGCCCAACAAGCCATACACTGCGGAGCACATTCATCCGGCAACCACGCCGGTGGCCTCGTACTTTGGTGCGTGAGAGGAGGAGGGGGCGGCGCTCTTAAGTAAGGGCGGGTCGGTGACGAAGACGGTGACACAGTGTCGTTGTTGGACTGATTTGCCGGCGAAACGCGACCTTGCGGGGTAGAGGTGGGGCTGGGTGACGCGGAGGACGAAGAAGTGGCGGTAATGGCGGGCGAGGGCACTTGGGACAGCGAAGTGGGCGTTAACGGCGTAGAGGATGCGTGCTGGACTTCGAGGGGCGCGGTGTGCACAGGCTCGGTGGAGTTTTGGAAGGAAAACGGGTTCGTCACCGTCACGTACGCAAATGGGCCTTGCGACGGCGAATACGGTGAAGGTGGACCGTAGGTAAAAGGGGTCGGGTACGACGACGTGCCTGGCCAACTTAGTCCCGGGTCGTACATGAAATCCGTGTGCCAGTAAGGCTCCTAGAGTGAGGAGAATTTAAAAACCCAAATTATTTCGATATATTTGCTTCACGCCTAACTTAAAATTGTGTTACTTCTAATCATTATCTAACTGAAACGTGTCATTTTCAAGGTACTTATTAAAGATTATTATCGCAATGAATTATGAGAACAATTGGTTTAGCTAAGTTATTTATAATTATTAGTGTATTTATTTAATGACAGTAACTCGCAGTTAGCTACTAATACTATTACGAAAATTCGAGTGATTCCATTGTGTAGTGATAAGCAAAATGATAGTGTCGGAATGACGACACAAACCTGTGTATTGCAGTCGATGGCATCACCGGTTTCCTCCGACGTGTCTTCCTCGTCTTCATTGCTCCCTTGAGCGGACGAGGATGGTAAAAGGGGCGTGGTTTCTTCTTCTGAGGTGGCTTCACTGGCGTTGAGCTGAAAAACGGCTTTCAAAATGGCGCGTAGATCAGCTGCGAAATTGGTCTGTAACTGATCGGCCACTCCCGAAATGCAGACAAACAGTCGCTGAATCAGATCTCGGCTGTTCCTTTAATTAAAACAATTGCAGTACGCAACGAAAATAATTTAAAATATAATAACAATAAAAATGAGTGCAAGATGATGCAATGCAGCGTTCCACGTACTTGAAACGCGCCCGAACTTGGTTTCTCGAAGCAATTTCCGCTGCTTGCATAGCTAAAGCAATCTCTTCATCTTCCTGGCAATCCGAGGTATATTCTGAGGTACATGACGAGGCCGACGAATGACTACACAGGAAACCGGATTATTTCAGAATTATTTCAGAATTAATACTGTACTTTGCAACTATACACACAACAATATACAATAGACTTTTGCCTTATTCCTATGTTTCGGCCACAGGTGGAGTCATCGCACTTCAGTTTTCTAGTTAAGTTTAACATATAACAACTATGTAAGTTATGATAGTCTCTAGTTAAAACTAGCTTAACCGAACTTTGCATGTCATAATATTATGTAACTTAGCACAAGATAACCTAAGTGTACTATCTAACAAGCACGAACTTGATGTATTTTAATTAGCTCTGTTCATTGTTCAACTAGAAGTTTATCTAACGAAACTTACGGGTTAATTTAATCATGTTAATTATTTAGATCAAATCAAACAAACATAGCTTTTGTTAGGCTGCGTTTCTACTGTGAAGTTAACTCGAGTTACGTAACAAAATAGTGCGACTTCACCTACCACTTTTGCTTGATTAACACGCGTTTAGACAGCTTTGGCTGTGTTTGGATGTTTTGGTGTTAACGATAGAAAATTCACGGTACTCTAACCGGCAATTCGGGTTAACATGGCAACGGAAGCGCAGCTTTAGAGTAACGTGAGTTACTTGTGTTATCTATACAGTTGGATTTCACGCAACCTGTCCTAACTTCTACACATTCAGGTTGCATTTCCACTGCCACCTTGACACGTATTACCGAGCGACGTAAATCGGAATAACGTATTACTTTAATTTGGTAACAATTATTTAAACACGTGTTACCAAGCGAAAACTGCGCGGCAATCTTTTTCACTTCGATTGGAAACAGGTGTTAAGATGACAGTGGAGGCGCAACGTTAATGTAACCTAACAGTAACTTGGTGTAGCCCAGCCAGGGGCGTCGCGAGAGGGGGTGCACCCCCCAATAATTGGTCGTGTCGAACACCGTTTCGGTACAGAGGTATCATACCTAGAGTCGTCAAAATCGTCAAGTGCAGTCCGCAACTAAGGGCTCCATCCTCTAATGAAAAACCCACAACAATAACGCCTTTGAGCCTAGCTAATTTTGACTTAGTGCATCCTAACTTAACCGTGTTACCGTCTATTTAGAACTCCATCTAGCCGAAGTTTCGTTAACTTAAGCTAATATAACTTTAACTCGTTACATCTTGGTAGAACTAACTCAAGCTAACATAGCTAACGTGCGCTTCGTCAAACGTAAAATAGGCACGTTAATAAAAATATATTATTGTACTTTACATTAGGTGTTTCTCAGTGATGAGTAGATTACACGAAGTTGGGTAAAATTCGTTCGAACTTTTTTCAAGCTAACCTAACCTTGAATCTGGCTAATGTAGCTTTATTCAATCTATTCTAACCTCAAACAAGGCTAAACTAACTTAAGTTTACCAAAACTATCCTTGCATTAATTACCCAAATGTCGCATAATTTCAGACCATTTAACCTTGAACTAAACAAACTTAACTTAAGTTAGCCTAACCTTCAAACAAATATTCAGTGCTTCTGAATAGTTGATAAGTTCCTTAAATTTATTAAACTCTTCCAGATTTGGATAATAAAGACGTTCACAAGGAAAATCGTTCACAAGGGATGAAGAACTACATAAACACCTCCGGTCCAATTGCAGTCGAAATTATTATTTATACATTGTTTATCATAGAAATTCATATGAATTTGAAGCACCTCTTCAACTTATTCTTTTATTATTCCTCTTTTTTTCACTTTCTTTCCCCTTCGCCTGTAGAAGATACTTGGGTTTGGATGGATAAATCTTTTTTACTTTGGGTCAAGGCACCATGACACCATTGGGTATTAATGGGTGTTCTTATTTCGAAAAAAGAAAAATACTTTATCCCTTCCTTTGGTTCTTCAGCGAAATAACTAGCAAGTGTGGCTATGTACTTTTTGAAGGCGCGCTCTAAGTTTGCCCTAGTGACGTCATCGCACGCGATGGCGATAGGTGCTTTCTTAAGAAGGTGCGAGCTGGTGAGATACCTAGTATACTTAACCTTGGGTACATTCTGTTCGTTTCTGTGCAAAAGTATTTTTTATAGCGTCTTTAACACTAAGCTTATTACGAGCTTCAACTTATTAAAAAAGAAATTAACAAAATTGTCAAAGAAAAGTCGTTGGCACTCTAACTACTGCAGAAGCCGAACCTGAACTCACTCGGAATTTACGAATCATAATAAACGTAGCAGTAATTAATCACAATCAAGTTTACCTAGGGGACGAGCACCGACTGGTACTTTCACTGCCGTCAGAACTGCTGCCACGGTGAAGGCCCGCCGATTCCTGCATATTTACTCCGTTTTCTAGATTCTCTGTCGACAAGTGAGTGCGGATAACCGAAGACACGCTGTTCTCGTCTTCGTTGCGCTGGCTGCGCCGCCTCAGAGGGCGGGTTTTCCGCCGGGACTCGGTGTCTGGCTTCTTGGGCACCAGTCCAACGTTTTTCGCGTCGGCTTTCACCAAGACTTGTCCTACCACCTTCCGCGTCACTGGGTAGTCACGGTATACCTTGGCAATGTAGTGATCCGCGTCAAAAGATTGCGACTGGCCGTCCGGACACGGCTGCGATGGTGGTGGCGACGAAGAGGGCGGGGACAATGCGGGCGAACTGGGCGTGGACGGCAAGTTGGACGGCTCTTCCACAGAGCACAACGCTTTCTCCAGGGCCTCCAGCTCGCTCTTGCTTAACGTCCATAGCAAATCACGAATTTTGCCTAAAAGGTTCTAAAAAGGGAGAAACAGAATGAGACAAAACATCACAAGATACATGAAAACATTCAAATAGAGTATTTTTATGTACATCTTGAACCTTTCTTATCTGCGACTTTAGGATAATGGACCAAAATTAGTGAGAAGCACTGTGCTATTTTGTTTTGAAAAGATTACAAAGCAAGTGCTTACTCTGAAGGGTCGAAAGAGTTCCGACAAGTGCGCATGCGGGCGGTCGAGGTTCAAGGGTCCGTCGGGGAAGATGAGCAGTCCTGCGACAATGGCTAAGCGTGGAATCATGAACATCAACGCTGGGTCACAGTCGTCTACCAAATCTTGTCGCACCAGCTGAATCCTCAACGCCCTGTTAAAGACACGACAAGAAGTTTAAGGCACCTTCAATTAGGTCTGCCTCAATGACATTTTTCCTTTTCCAGCAACACGTGGGACATTTCTGGTTACATCCATTAACCTCCCTTAGCAACCTTAGCTGAACTTAAACCTAAGTAAAACTAACCCAACATGGCTAAAACCACGCTAACTTAACATAACTTGGTCCAGCCTAACTTAACTTAATCAACCCCTAAAACTTGCCCTAACATTGCTTAAAGGTACTGCAAGCTAATTTGTTCTTGGGAACGATACGAAGTGGTTTTGGGAAAATTTGTGAAAGACAATTCAATGTTTTTCGCATAATTTTTTTACAGTAAAGCTACCGTAGGTCACTTTTACATAAAAAAAAGTTCAAAATATGTTTTGGGTAAAATTTCGTGACATTCGCGGCATCACAAATTTTAAGAATTTATCTATGGCATCAAAACCGTTAGCTCGATTTCTACGATGAGCATTTATTTCTTACATTCGAGTGATGTACTACATAAGGAAATCTTTAGCAAATCAAACTACCACAACTTTTTCAAAAAGTTTTATTGTAAGTCTGAAACTGCTTGCGATTTTTTAAAAAAGCTCAACATGTTGCTCGCTGAAATGCAACTAATGGGGAAAACTAATTATAACTCAACCTTGCCTAACCTAACCCTCTTATGGTACCTGCTTAAACTTGAAGATTGACTTAAGCCAGTGCTTCTCAATGGTTTTCGTCCATTACCCAAATCGTCGACGAGACGTAGCCTACATGTTAACCAACGTAATGATAACTTTGACTACAACTGGACCGAAGTTCTTGACAGAAACAGATTTAAATTATTCTCCACAACGATTTTCATGGAGAACGGTTTCGTCACCCCAATCTGAGTGACTTCTAACAAGTTAAGGTAATTTTCCAACTATTCAGACGCACTGAAGACTAATTTGCTTCAAATGAATTAAGTTTGTATCACTCAAGGTAAGCTTGGGTTGAATTTCACTAGGTTGGGTAAATCGAGGTTAGGTTGGATACACTACGTTAGTTTAGCCTTGTTGAAGGTTAGAATAGGTATAATAAAGCTACGTTAGTCAGATTTAAGGTTACGTGAACTTCAAATAAGTTAGGTTTGTCTAATTTAAGGTTAGGCTAGCTAAAACTGAGTTAGGTTCGTCATAAACGAAGGTTGAGTTGGATAAGATTTAGATAGGTTTGTCAAATTTAAGTTTTGACAGGGCAAAATTAAGTTAGTTGGCCCTTATTTCAGGTCAGTGTAGGTCTAATAAAGCTATAATACGTCAGCTTGATTTAAGTTTAGGTTAGTTTTTATTTTATTTATAAACGAACCCCGCGGCATTTCGGCGCATTATCGTCCTCAGCTTTCCTGATATAATAGTCCTCATTGCATTGAGTATTTGTATCCATCTCTACATTGTACAAATGAATTCGGCCATTCCTGTGTCTTTTAAAAACTTACAAAGCACAGTCTGCATACAATACTGTTCATGCCTGGTTCTTTTTCCAAGCTCCAGTGTCCCATCCAAGGTTACTTGTACGCTTCTGTGTCACATTTTGTCAAATAAAATTTTTCTGTGACTAGAACAACATGGGCCTTCCATGACTGGCATTTTCTTGTTTCTTCGCAATGTCTGCAATTATTTTGTAAGGAATAACTGTGGAGCTATGTTCAAATTTTTAGCATATCCACACCTTAGCCTATTCATTTCCAGTGCTGTCTTTCGTCTCCTGGCACACCTCCACCTGCTATTTAGATTTTCTTTGCTTAGTACCACTTTCCGTGTTACTGAAACTTTCACACTGGTCAATAACTCCCTTTCCATTCGCATCTCTGTTAATGACTTAATTTCGTGTCTTGTAGTGTATATAATATTTTTTGCCCAACCGCTCTTCCCTGTTTCGCTGCCATTTCTTCTTCCTCGTTAGGTTAGCTTAAGTCGAGTTGGGTTTGTTGTATTCAAGGTTAGTTTGAGTAAAATTAAGTTAGTTTTACCTACTTTAACATTTCGTTGGTTAAAATGAAGCTAGTTTAACCTATTTAAGGTTGATTTGGGTAACATGAAGTTGCTTAAGTCTGCTTAACGGTTATGCAACTTAAATTACGTTACATTTCTCTCATTTTAAAGATAAGTTAGATAGTATTAAGTTGGATTAGTTTAATCTGATTTCCTTGAGAACGGATCCGTTATCCAAATTTGAAATAGTTTTAACATTTTTTTTTTTAATTTACCCACTATTGAGCAGCACTGGCTTAGTTAAATTTTAGCCCGGCTAAGATCAGGCACATTAAGAGAGCTTTAATTAGGTTCTGGCTAGGTAAATTCACCTTTGAAGCGTTTCGGAGAAAAGGACGATGATGTCTTGTTGGTGCGAGTACTCTAAGGCTGTCTTGACAGGCACCATGGTGCTGACGTAGTTGAGTTCAAACTCGGCCAAGAGCCGGTCAAAGACTTTGAGCGCGTCTTTCAGTCTATCGGGCACTTCGGTGCTTTGCCGGAAACAATGCTCCCGTAACAACTGTCGCATCTGCTCCAGCGCGATCGTCAACGCCTTGGCTAAAGGTCTCATCGCAGCTGACTCGGCTTCGCGGTGCAAAATGTTCGAGCCAGCTGCCAAGCACTAGATCCCATGAGACGAGAGAAAAACACCGTTAGTAGCCCGTTTTCTGACACTCGTTAGAATTCCCTTGCGGCCACCAAAAAAAAAAAAAGACACAAATAAAATAAAAATTTAAAATGCAAATAATGACAATAATACATTATAAAAACAACAACAGATAAATAAATAAAGAAAACGAACTTCGGCACCAAACCATAACTGGCCAGCCAAATTCTCTTGCAAAACGTCGTCAGGGAATTTGGCCCGAAAATCCCGGGACGCTCTGTCCTTGGCGATCACTTCGTCCATAATTTTCCCGCAGATGGTTAGCACCTGTTAAAAATACAAAATAAGGTATTACAATAAATAAACATATGTGGGCCACGAAACCTGCAGCACTCTTGTTTCTCCTTATTGGAAACACTTTTTTCAAGTTTTAAATGTTTTGCAGCAGATTTTTGAGTAAACAGACTTAAGACAATTCAAACTTGAACTTACCTAACCTAGCCTTTCAATATTTTTTCTTCTTTAAGTAAAACAATGTCATAAAGAAAACTTTAACTAGGGTTACATATACTTTACGGAAGACGTAACTTCAACATGACGTTCGACATAGTTTAATGGAACTTTTCTGTAAACTTTAACCCAATCTACACAATTGTTTCTGTATTTAACTCTAACCTAATCTACACTAAACTCTAATGAATAGAACCCGACGTAACCCATGTATGACCTAACTTAAGCTAAATTAACTCAGTCTAGCCTAAATTAACCTAACGTAAGCTTTTAACATTTACAGCAACAGCCTAACCTAACTTTTTGCGAATTTCGATTGGTTCAGATGTTTCCTTTCTAGGCTTTATCCAATTTTAGATGAACATATAAACTTAAATGAGTCCAAATTTAAGATAACTTTTTTCTCTTTGACCAAACAATGGTAACCTAGCTCAAACCTAACCTAGCAACTAGGTTCATTGAGAAAAAAAAATGTCTCTAAACTAACTTATTTTTATTTAAAGAATATCTAACTTAAGCTTAACCTAAATTCTTTATTTTCGGGTGAAGTCAGTTAACGCAAGTCAAACATCACCTAACCAAACTTAAATTGCTACATTATATTTTTTGAAACAAATGTCAGAAATAAGTTTAGCTGAACTAAACTAGTTCAGTTTAGTAAATTTCTGAAAAACAAGCTTACGTTACTTATTAATTTAACAAAACAGGCGAAATTAAAACTTATGACTCAAATAACCCAACCTAACGTACACTTTTGGTAAATAACAATATTCAAACTCAAACTGATAATATCTAACTTAGCGTAATTTAAATTACCTTAAGACTAAATAATTCTCCTTTTGGAAAACTAACCTAACTTCAACTAATCAGCACTGCCTAACAGGTTCATCTAGCCTAACCTTATTCATTTTCCACTTTTTCTGTTACAAAAGTCTTTTACCTTAAAGTACACAGAAAAATAAATAAAAATACATAGAAAATGTATTAAAGAACAATCTAGCATGTTTAACTAACAAACTAAATAACAAAATAATGTAAAGAAATTTAAATCCGGACTTTCTGATTTTAAATTGTCTTCTAACGAATTTTGACTTCACCTAACCGAACTGATCCTATTTTACACAGCGTGCACACACATTTTTTTTGGTCTCAAAACGTTTTACGGTTTCAGTCGCCCTAAAATACTGTTATTCCGTCCGCTTAACTTTGCATGGTTACTGCAACTGCACGCTTCGTTAAAACTTTTTGGTTCTAGAGCTTTGTGATTAAAAACAATAATAAAGTAAGCGAAAAAATGAAAATAAATAAAAAACTAATAAATAACAGCCATAAAAAAGGCTTTAAAAATCAAAGTAAATGTATACAATTGCAAACTACTAACAAATTATAAGCTTGATTTTTCCTCAAAGATTTTGATGAATAAGTTACGTTAAGATTATCAAAATACTTGACAGTTTTCATTGCTCGATAACTATTTCAAGACGCCTAAACAAAATAATAAATATGACAACTGAAAATAATTAAAAAAAAAAAACTCACTTTGTCTTGACATTGTCGCAATTGATAAACTAAAGCAGCACAGCGTTCAGGGTCTTTTCGGCCATCGAAACTATCCAACTCGGATGCCACCAAATTCAGTTCTTCATCCGCGTAATAGAACTGTGCTAATAACGAGCTGTCATGTTTCTGTACATGAAACAAACGCAAGAAATTAATTTTCATATAAAACAGACGGCCTGAATGTTTTGATTGAATCTTATTAATTCGTTTGACACTTTTTAATTATAAGAAAAAAATATATATTTGTAACTGTTACTATTTTCATTAATTTTATTACTATACTTATTATTTTCATTAATTCCATTAGCTTAGTTACAGAAAGAACGATCGACAAACGAGAAAAATTCAGCCAGGCTTCACAGAATGATCAAGTTGCGACAATTCTCGAGAACGAGACCTGTTTTGCAACTGACGACATCTCACTAAAATGCTCACAAAATGCGAAAAAACAGGATATTCTACGCTTCCTGTGTGTGACGCTCCTCTCGTTTCTCCTTTTCTCTCTTGTGGACCGATAGGGAATTCCAATGATGTCACCAGTTACGCCGTTCTCACCCTACTCTTGACTAAACGCCCTTTCATCCAGCTTCCCCTTAACCGCATGTTCGTCAACACTTTCTCGGAAAAGCAATCTATTACTCCAAGAAATAGCAGAGCGCAACATTAAACCTAATCTTAAACTCCTTTTAGAAATAATGATTCGTTTAACTCAAATAGAAGTTAAATAAGTTTTGAGAACATTTTGAAAACGTTTTATTTTTATTTCATTTTACGACCATTTAATGGAATAGTACTTTAAAGGTAATAAGCAGCCTTCACTTTATCCAGACTGGAGTTCAGTCTTCTAAGGGCTGGATAAAAGAGCTTTTGCTGTAATCTAACGATTGTACGCGTAACACTCGAAATGATAATTCACAAGTAATGACTATCGTAATTGACACGATTTTAGTGCTGCTATCTGCGCGAAAAGTGGCGTGATTGGACGTGCAGGATAACAGAACGTGATAAGCTATAGCTATTCCAGACTTTTTACACGGTTTGTTTAAGTAAACACAGACTCTGACTGACTACTCTGACAGAGTTGGGTTATTTCACCTTGAAAGTAAAAGAATACGGTTAATTTTGAAGCTCAAAGATAACCAATTTACTTTGGGTTTGTATAACCACTTGCGGAGCGAATTCATGCTTAATCCCAGGAATGTTTGAACACTTTTTCTTCTGAAAAGTAGGCCACAGTTCCAAGAGAAAATGTGTGGCTTCAATTCATGGTAGGCTAGCACACTGGCACTGCAAAAAGAATGAAAATTTTAGCAGGATAAACACTATAGAAGAGTTATATACTAAGTGGAGTCACAGTAGCAATGAAGGATGCAACGACGAGTCCAAAAAGGGCGACAAATGCCCCCAAAAACAGGCTTTTGCACCAAACACAACTGACTAATAATGAGCCAGTGTAACGAAATATCCCACAAAAAGGGGAGGGGACGCGCAAACGAGTGGCACCGGGGAAATAGAAAAGACCCGAACCACGGTCCTGGATTTCACTACGGGCGAAAAAAAAAACAAAACAAAAAGAACCAGGCCAGGGTCATGGGGAGTTCCCGTTATCAATTACAGACGCCATATTAGTTCCCTAGGCGAAGACATAGAATAGCATAGCATAGAGACGCATAGCATAGCATAGAAGAATAGCATAGAGACGACATGCCGTTATCTAGGCATAACCCTTAAAAGTAGGTTGCGAAGGAAGTTGTTGAGAGCGGAACCAATGCTGATTGGGTATTTCAGACCCAAACGATCGTTGATTGGCTGCAAGAGTGCCGTGGGTGGATACAAGCAGCCAGCAAGTTACAAATTGATATCGGTTATTGAAAGCAATGTAAGCTTCACTCAGATTTGGAATCGATATAACTTTATTGCAATCGATATGTTTCCTTTCGAAGGAAAGCCTCCACTGAGTGCTAGCAGCGTTGCCAGTATTTCGTCCGTGCTTAGGCGTGTTTTCAGCGGATTTCAAACACAGTATTACATACGTCGTCCGCGCTTCTTTAAGAAAACTATAGCTTAGGTACTGTTCTTCTATACCCCTCCCTCAATTTGCGCGTTCCAGAATCGCTTTCAGTGGGTAAAAACTGCACTACAATTGCGTATAAACTTCCCTGAACTTAATTCTGGACCTAGCCTAGGATGACTAACTAATTAACCTAAACAAATTTTACTTAACATAACTGACCTATCTTTACCATTAACTTTCAATTTAACATTCAATTAAACACATTAAAACTTGTTAAAATTAGTTACATTGATTTATGATTTGTTAGGTTTAGTCAGGTAAGTCTTAGGTTTAGCTTACTTTTAGTTAGGTTAGGCCAGAGCTGCCTCTCGCTCTTTTTTTTTTCGCTAGGGCGGTCATGTTATTAACGTGCAAATTTAAAATAAATGAAATAATTTAAAATAATAAATGCTTTATCGTACTGGCCGGCCTCCAGAAAGCTAAACAGTTTAATTGCTTATTATTTTGATTCTTTGTTTGCGTTTGCTTTATGTAGTTGTGTTCATTACTTGCTTTTGGCCCGTTACTCCAAAACGGTTACTCCCAAAGAACGTCAACAGATTCATAACGTCAGGCTTTCTTAACAATTTATGTAATAATTTTTCCCGGAAATTCACGACAGGAGTTAGTTATTGCAATTCCAAACTTTACTGTCGAGGTAAGATCACATTTTACATAATTTACGCAA
The DNA here is from genome assembly GCA_022885665.1 of Triops longicaudatus. NCBI lineage: Eukaryota > Metazoa > Arthropoda > Branchiopoda > Notostraca > Triopsidae > Triops > Triops longicaudatus. Next base: position 25,598 of record JAGQDJ010000298.1, read on the forward strand.
AACTACAAAGAATTCATAGTTGAAAACCAGTCACGCTCCCGTAAATTCCAGCGTAGTTCACGTTCAATTTCCCTTAACATGCTTGACAGTTTTCATTGACTAAGTGCATCGTTATGTGTAGTGAGTTCCTCGTACCTTCATTTTTTTGTGTGTTCACATTTGGTGTTATACACATGAACGCAGTGTTGTCTTGCATGTATACTATTTTATTAAAATTAACAATATATGAGTGCCACGTTACTGTACGAATAAAGAAAACGAAAAATAAATTCTTAAGGTATAGCAAAGTGCTTGGTTATTAACTTGGTTTTTAGTCCATCAGTTTCAGGTTACTTTACTCACATAGACGCGACTGTTGCCGAGAAAACACTGACAACGATAACGCAATCTACTTTTAGTTTTCAGAAACTTCACTGCCGTTTCACGGTACATTTACCGTACATTTCCCTCAATTTCACCGGGATTCTTTAGACGGTATCTTTTTAGTTATGTACATAACTGCATAGTTTACTAGTCTTAAACTGTATAGTACATTAAATGCAGTTAAATGTGTATTAATTAGAACAGTACGTATTTCCGAACTTCTTAGCAGTTTCTTGAATCCAGGACGCGTGTTGAGGGAGTTGTGGGGGACAGTAACCATGTAAAAAAACACGTGATTCATATACAGATGATATAGGCTTTCACTTACAGTTAAAATAACTTATGAAACAAAATACTTTGAACTAAGAGTTCCCGAAGCGACGGAACGCGAAACGAAATCTGACAAACACTACGTTGGATGCGGGGTTGGGAGCAGTAGACCTCAACCCCCGCGTCACAATACTAAGTCATTAATGATTTCTTAAAAAGGATTGAGTACAATCTTCCCTAGATAAAAACTTCTTTTACAGACCAGCAAAACGTGAGGATCACGCAGAACAATCGCCGTTTTCTCTCTACTTCAACACTTAAGAATTTCCTTTATGTAAAAACATAGTTCCTTCAGAAAAAAATGTAATGTATAGGAATTTAATTGTTGTTTAATAAATGACGAAAATTCGTACCGATCAATTAATTGATGATGGGAATCTTGAAGTTGGATAGCTATTTTCACTACGTATCGTCAAGAGATATTAAAAAAAGTGTCAAAAACATTACTAGTAAATTTATACCACGCGAATAATCTTACATTATTTTACAAAAATATAACATGTTAAAAAATAAGCTTAAATGTGTATGAACATACCTTCTAACTGCACCGGACTTCGGAAATGTGTATTGCCTCTTATTTTGTGTTTTTAATTCCGAGCAAAGGCTTTGCTAAGCCGGTATGACAGACAATGGTTACTTCAATTGGGTTCCCGGTGAAACGGAGCCATTTGCGCGCATTCACCTGAGCTAAATTAGACTCGGATATTTTTCTATTTATTCTTCTTTGGCACATGTGTTCCGTTTCTAATTGATTTTTGGCAAAGGCGCTAATTTCGTTCAGGCTGTCTTTGAACAGCGCGGTAACACAAGTCAGTTTTGTTGTTAACCGCCGACTATTGGGACACTTTCATGAACTGGAAGAGCTGTAAGCATTATCATGGTTCTTAAGAGAGTGAGTTGAATATAAAGCCTATGTTTACCGATGTAAGCTGCAGGGCTCATCTTATAATGGTGGCATAAGTACCAGTTTACACCTATATCTTGTATTTCGCTATCTAACAATCTTTGAGAAAGCTTTATGTATATGTCTAATTACTTCGATAAGCTCTTTCAATGGAAGGTGTAAGGAAGATAGAACTTCCGCTGGGGCGGCTACGAGGCCGTCACTCATCGAGCTTAGATAAGACTCGTTACCCCCTTTGGTCGCGAGGTTTTGTGAAATTTCGCTGCTTCTTGAGTTGTTGCACCGTGGTGTTTTAAAAGTAGATCTTTCTGGGGTTTGAATTCAATGTCGGTAACCAAAAACCAATTGGGTATCAGGGAAAACGATTTGCCTTCGTTCTATGTAATACACTACTTTATGTATTGTGTGCGCAAACGAACAATCCAGACCGAAAAGCGTGATCATCAGTAAGATGTTATTGTTGTAATTCCAAGATAAAATACACTAAATTATTTAGGACTATCATACAAGGGCTACACTTTCTTGCTCTTTTCCCTAATTCGTAGCGATCTCCTAACTTCGGGTGGTCCGCTCGCCTTACCCAAATCGCATCTTTTCCAGGGGGTACTCTTATTGTTTTGATGCTACTTGCTCGTTTACTGTTTGTGTCTTCGCCGTCAACTATCTCTTTATCTAAGGCGTCGAGATCATTACGGAAATCTTGCCGTACTATTTACGCCTTCATCCGCGAGACATTTAGGACACATCAGCAAGAGAAACTTTCTCTTTCAAGATTTTGCACTTAATACGTGCCATAACGCTCAAAAAAGGTTCATACATGTCTAGAAGGCTTGACTTAGCTTTGGTCTGCGTGCAAATAAACGTAAATGCTTTACGAGAATGCTTTATATTTACTTCTCAGCAATTTTTCATGAGGACGAAAAGACTGCAATACAGTTGCCAAGTGGATGTCATAGTACCCCACAGAAAAATTCGCTAAAACTGAATGACAATTCGTGTCTTTATTGCTTCGCAACGGCAATGATCTTAGCTTCCGTGGACATTCCAAATCCGGTTCGATTGGATATGGAAAACTCTCGTCCTACCCACGAATTATTAGCTAATGTTTAACAACTTACGTCAAAAGCCTCGATTACATCTTCATGAATCGAAGCTTTGCTCCAGGTACCATCGACGTCTTCAGAAGTTTTCCTGAATTCAGGATTGACATTCACAGTGAGTACCGAGTCTTTTATTTTAAGCCAACGAAAAATGAAAATAGAAAGGGTTAACATAAATAAGAAAAATAAAAAAAATAAGAAAACAAACAGTATACAGTTAATGCCATAAATTAAGCAGTCAACTTCACTGCTTTAATCTTATCAAATATTTTGATAAAAACAAGTTAATAAAACCAAAGGCGTTAAAATAAAAAGGAGCATACGTTTTCCGCAGTAATTATAATCGATGGTGTGTTGGCTAGGTTGGTAAAATGGTTCAATGACAAAAGTGCCGATTTGATCGAACAAAGTCTTCTCTGTGAAATGGCTGCCTGGTTTGACTAATGTGACACTTTGGTCCACAACGCGAGCCGGGAGTACTCTGGCCATTGAGCTTCACAGTCGCCCCAGTGGCTTCATGGTCGACGCTCCAGTGTAAGGTTACAGGGTTCGGGAAGCACTCCTTGACCTTAATTTCAGTCTGGGCTGCCACTACTTCGCCGTCCTCACGCACGTAGTAAACCAAGATGGACGCTTTGGGGTAAGACGCTGGCGTAACTTGGATCTCCAGCTCGATGCCGTTAAATTTGACCGGAGATCTGGAAATTCACGCGAAAATAAATACAGAGTGAAATTAAATCAAACACGGACATTAAAATGAAAACTCATGCAAAACTAAGGAACTAAGCAATTGTAGTCAAAATAAAGAAATCAAAATATGTATCTCAGTTTTAAAGAAATTTTAAATAGCCATTTCAAGAGATATTTTAGATTTTTCAAAAAATTTTTAATAATTTCTAAAACTAATTTTATAATTTCTGAAAGAATTTATATGATTTTTTAACAAAATTTACAATTCTTAAAAGATTTTTCTCAAAAATTGAAACTTTTATAAGAATTTTCTGTAATTTTAAGATATCGAAATTGAACACATTTCATAGTATACTCACCCGTCATAATCCGCAAATCCATATAATTCCTGGCCGAAGCTTTTGACTTCGACCGCGGTCTGGACACCGTGCTCGAGCAGATCTCCACGACCGGTAACAATGTAGTGCACGTCGAGCAATGCACCGGGCTTCACGTTGCTGAAGTAAGCTTTCAGAGCCAATTTGCTGTCGCAGGCCACCGGTTGCTCTACATCTGAAGCAATAACGGCAAAGCTCTCCGAAACGGAGTGCGCTGCTTTTATGGTTGAACTCAGCCACGACGACAAGCTTGCCTTCTCATTCATGTAGATAAACTAAATAAAATTCACCAGAAATAAAGCATTAAAGCAATTTCACTTTGCGTGCAAACTTTGTACACTAAAAGTTCGAATTACCTTGTGTCAGTCGAACGACTTCAGGATTCCGTTGCAGATAGGTATATTTAAATATGCTTTGGTCATCAGTAAAACTGTTAATACATATAAGTGATTCAACTTCGTATACCGGATCATCCTTCACGAGACCCAAACTGGGAATACCGTCAAATGATGCAAATACCTACTCTCGCGTTAGCAATTGGCTCACTGTCGGATTCTCCAACTTTGTATAAGCGTCCCTAGAAAACGACATTGCAATTACTGCGAAAATAAATGTTTAGTCATTATTCTAATTTTTCCCATTCTTAGTATTTAACAATTTAAAACTTAAGTAACTAAGTATTTAACCATTTCCGATTAATTTCACCAAGTTTTATTTTTTTAAAACTTTTATATTATCATATTTTCATTATTTTTCGAACTTGGCCAAAGTAGGGCAAACCCATTTTGAAAGACGACGGGTTCTGTGGTGAAGTTTCAATAATAATGTTGGATCGCACTTGTGGTGCTACCGACACTGTAATGTTTATGTTTCGTTTTGCTGCAGTATCATCTTCAGTTACGTGTCCAGTAATTTATTCATTTGAATACAGAAAAAGAGCAACCTGAGCTCAACGTCGGTTAAGCGATTATTTAATTTCAGGATTTTTTTTTTTCTTCGATACTGCTCCAGAGGTCACCTTCAGGAGCCAGGCTGGGCAATGGGTCAGTTGTTTGAAGCCTGCTGCTAGTGAGTTTCCCAGAAACCGTCACTGGCTTTACATTAGCGTCAGCAGTGATTGGTCCAGACCAAGCAACTCGAGGAAGGAGTTTTACCACTGCGTCCACGGTACCCAGAATTGGTTGGCCTGCTGTCGATCTGTTAAAGGCAGAAGGAAATGAGAATTGACTAGCGTGCTCGTAATTAAAGAAGTACGGGATTGGTCGTTGATACTAAGCGAAAGTTGAACATTCTTGGCACACACGCTAGAGTTGAGAGATTTGTCGTATCGTGTGACACATTTGGGTGCATCGATCTTCACTTTGTAGCTCGAGAGGACGAAATTCTTCACTTCGAATTCTTTAGTCTGAGTCACACCGCCGTTTTCGACATGAATCTTCCAAACTCCCTAAAGACCGAAAGGAAATTTCAGTGTTTCTTAAGTTATTACAGTAGTGAATTAATAGAAACCTGAATTGGTTCCGGCGACAATTGTAACTCGAGTTGGAGCAAACCCAAGTTAGTGGTGACATTGTTCCACTCAAACACGACTTCATCTTTCGGATCAGCGACACAAACACGTTCAGGCTGTAAACAAAATACAGGGCATAAACATGAGTTCTCTTTCTAAGATTTTTGGTAATTACTGGTGTCAAAAGCGGCTGGAATATACATTGCCAAGTCAATGCCAATGCCAAGGTACGGAAGCGCACTAATTGCCCGGGACTGTACCACTTCTTATCAGTTTTAATTAGGAGCAAGTTCTGCGAGGCAGAACTTACAAGATTTATCTTGTAGTATAGGTCTCCAAGGTTTCACTAGCGTCGTCCCAGTCTATTTGGAAAACATCTTCGAGACTAGCGGGTATTTATTTATTATGACTATAAATTATAAGTTAAAATTTTTTAACAATTGAATAGTTTATATAATTTTATATTTATTATTATGATAAACTTAATTACACTTGAGTTTAAAGTGTAAAATTGTTACATACTGAATAAATAAAAAAGGTGTACATGTATTGAGAACTTAACATATGAGGAACTTAGGCATAGGAAGGAATATTCGCACCGGGATTCATTAGTGTATGAGGAATTTAAGGAAGAAGCAAAAGGTATTTACTAATACGGTAGAGATTGAGGTTGTATCTCACCACTAGCGATAGTTAACATAAGATTAAGAGGGCTTTACTAGTAGGACTGTTTCAGAGGGGATTACTAATACTTCAAACTTTTTGTTATACGAAGGATTGGATTGAAATAGATTGGTGGAATAAAGTCAATATTATTTTAAATGATTTTTAAGGGTCAAATCTTTTTGTCAATGAGAAATTCTGATAGAATGGCTTATCTTTGAAAATTAAGAATTAAACTAGGATTATATACCCAATTCTTCTTTATTTTCATAATTGAAAGGGTAGTAGAATTTTTAAAACCTAAAGAATTTGGCGGTACCTTATTCTTGGATCGATAATCCACGTTTTAATGTACATGTTTTCGTTTTCAGTTTGTATACCGCCGTTGTCAGATTAATTTTAAAAAATATAATCTAATGAACAGTTAATTGGGACTTGAGGTCAAGGTTCAGCTTATAAACATGGGAGTAGCACAATCAATTAAAATTACACGGATTAATTAGTGTAACACAAATTATGAAGGTGGATTTAGTAGTAAACTAAGAATAAAATTCTTATTTGAAATGAGCTCTGAGGTGTGTACACATCGCCCGTCACTTTCTCCCTTAAGGAGAGAGAAGTCGTAACATAGTAGATGTACTGGAAAGTGTCTCTAGATAGAACAAGGTATTACTAAATAGTTGATCATTTTCATTTACACTAACTGTGTGTATTTTTCCTTACTTTTTATCTGTTGCTACGATACTGTTTGTTATGGAGAGTCCTCGATGGCATCCAATGAATGCAAAGGTCTTCGTGTTTGTCACTGTGTTTCACGTCGCGACCAGAAGAAATTCGAGCACAAAACTATTAAAATCACCACCCATGTGCAAAGCGCTCAGCACTCTAACAAACATGTCCAAACACTATACACACACCACTAATAAACTCAACAGAGTGAGCAAGCAAATCTGCATCTATCAGTTGTTGTTGTCTCAACTAAAATGACCATCCTGCCACCATGCGGGGATACTTGTAATGGCGCGCGCTTTAAATGCTGCCTACTCCCATGCTGGGGAAGTGCCAAGCTCTTTCCTTTATGCGACGGCCTGTGCGACAAGCGTATGCGTCAAAAGGACATTTGTCGGATCTTACAGCCTCCTTCAAAGCGTTCTATACCCTCGGTTAACATGGTCAAGCGTTCTATACCCTCGGTTAATGCGTTCTTTAGGCGAATCTTCCTAAATATAAAAAGAAAACATTATTTCCCTACCGCAAAGACTTTGATTCCTTTACCAGTTCGTTCGAGTTCCCTTTGCCTTTTCCTTCGTTCCTCACCAACCGTGCCTCCCAGCCTACCCTCACTCCTACTCCTCTTGCTCCCCCTTACCTAGCACACGGACATTCCTTCCTTCCTCTCTCTCTCTCTCTCTCTCTCTCTCTCTCTCTCTCTCTCTCTCTC
>JAGQDJ010000299.1:0-32442 GCA_022885665.1 Triops longicaudatus
AACATGTAGCTAAGACGCAGTTTTGTCAAGATGTAATACAAAATGTGCATGTAGGGTACACATAGTATATTAAGATCGTTTCGAAGACTTAAAATCGCTACACTAAAATACACATGGAATTTGCTTACGACTTAATTTATTTAGTGACACTTAATTCGTGTGTGAAGTGGATTTTGATATTTAAGAACACAATTGTCAAAATGTCAGTTTACCCCTCATAGGGAAACCTAGTGTTTTCATTGAGCTCCATGAATAAGTATGCAACTGAAAGTAGCGGGGGAAGTTTCCGTTATAGTTTCTTGAAGTAATTTTCTGTCATTGTCGACCGTAAGCTCAAATTAGCTAATTTTAGTGGGTAAACTCACCAAAATCGGGTAAAAGTTGTTCGGATTTGGATAACGGAGCCTGTGCCAATAAAATGGAAATAAAAATTCCTTAGAATTTACTTTAAATGAATTTTACGTCAAAAAGCATTGAAATATCGAAAAATATTTATTTACTCGCATAGTTTAGTAGAATTTGCTCTTTTTTCCCCTTTAAAACCAGTGCTTTTCAATAGTTTTCATGCGAAACACAAAATGCTCGATCCCTAAGCCTTCGTCACTGAACGCTATTAAATTTTCGACTAAAGTTGGAAAAAATTGCTTCATAGCAACAATTTTCAATAGCTGTTTAATTGCAACTTCCTTATAACCGGCTTGACTCTCTAAATCTGAAAGAGTTTCACCCAATTCTGGGTTACATACCGAAAACCTGAAAGCGATATTCTATTTTAAAGTTAGATTAGGACAATGCTTCTCAGTAGTTGCTGCCCCTTATCCAATGTCACCACTCAGGAAGCTCTGTAACTACGACTTACACCAAAATAGAAAACTTAAGTCTAAGATTACGGTACACTCTACGGAAGGGTATGAATTATACATGTAATGCCTCAGGTGATTTTTCGGAAAGTGTTCTAGCATTGACCACAAGTTGGTGACAGTGAAGTTTCTGGTCATAATACAGGATGGAGTCTACAAGAATGTTTGAGAAAAGGTACTTAATAAATGCTATAACCATGCCACAATTTTCAGCGTTTTTCAGATACAATTGAAAATTGGACCACGCGGTACATTACAGCCACTTTTCAGTACTCTATTTTCGTCTTTAGCAAGAAAAATGCACCTAAAAATAATTTACCAAGTTACTCCTCAAAAAACTTTTTACCTGGCTCGTCGACAGTATCATGAGAAATTTTACAGACACTACTTTTTTTTTTCTTAATGTATAGCGGCACTCTTCCTACTGGTGCTAAGAAATTCCCGTGTAAAACGCTTATCAGGGAGGGGAAATACAGTGGCCCTTTGATGAGGTGTGTTTGAAGTAAAATGGGAATTCATGGACTCGATTAAGCACTGAACGAAGCATCATATATTATATCAAAGGACTGTTACGAAAGAGTCGACCGTGGGTTACGCGAATAGACCATGGCCGTTACTAACTTTCCTTCCCAGTGTCGAAATTCTGGCACGAAAAATAAGCGAAAGGTTCGTTAAAGTGTACAATGTGACCGGAAAGTGAAGTGTCAGTGTTTTTCAACGAAATCACATTAGTGTATTGTCTCAAAGATTGTCACATAGTTAGTGTGTAAACTTTTTCCAGCATGATGACTAAAACTGCAATTTTTTATACAGAAATTCAAAATTTTCTACTTATACTCTAACTGAGAAAGACATCGTTCGAGTAACGGTAGAAATTGGGTCAATTAAAACGGAGAGTAGCTTTCTTAAGAAAGCAAAAAGCGGGTAAAGGTCAAGAAAGTCAAAAATGAAAACAGAGACATGATTTTTAAAAATTCAAACTCAGCAAAATACTTCCTTTTCCGGGGACACTGTACTGTAGTATGATTTGTCCAGAAATCCATACTTTCGAACTAACCTACCAGAAGATCACGTTAACTTACCAAGATTTTTAACGAGCATTTACATTACCAGAAAATTTGAGGTCAAACAAGGCGGTGCACATCAATTTTGAAATGTGCTATTGTCCGTTTCAGTGAAAGCCCGTTCATCACTAATGCCTCGTCTTATTTTTCGCGTTTGAACTTCCATTTACAAGGAAAACCAAACATTCAGCTTTGATGCCGTTTTCTTGACAAAAGACCCACATACAAAACCTCAAAAGATAGTAATACCACAATAAACATACTGCTCTCCCGTTATTCTTCGCGTCGTGGTTCTCTTTTTCTGACTCGATCTAGGCAAAACTTTATGACTCTTAAAACGTCGCTTATGAGTTAGGCTTATTAAAACGAAATACTTAGTAATAGGCGAGAATTTTCTAGTTAATCCAGGTTGCGTAGGTTAGAGCAGGCTTTATAACGTTAGATTAGGCTCGTGTGGCTAGTTAGGTTAGTTTAAGTTATAGGTTGATTACTATTAGGTTAGGTTATGCAAACTCTTGCAATGGGAAAACCTCTGTTTTTTATAACTTTAAATTGTTAATACGGTTACTTTACTGCGTATTGTTTTACTAAACTCAATAAATTGGGAGGCGTTTGTGTTTCATATTGCAAAAGGCGATTGGACTTTGTCAGCACAAGCTGAGACTTGGTCTTCGTCAGTGACAAAGTCACATTTCCTCAAGCAACGACAACCATTAATTTATAAGTAAACTTGTTCAGATATCTTCCCTTATCACAGTCTCAACTTTTTTTAGTACTTTTCTATTTTTCGAATTATTCCTTAATTGTGTTTCCTGAATGTGAAAGTTTAGGAGAAATGGAAGATTTGGTATTCAGTTATCAGTCTGAAGCATACGACAAAAATTTTAACACGGAAGCAGTGCAAATATAGCTTCATTTGCGACAATCTCTTCCCCTTCTTTGTACAACAGAGCAAAACATGTAGGCGATTTAGAACGCAATTTTTGCCTTTTTTCGTATTTAGTCAATCTTGTACTGAGCAATAATTTGTTCAGGATCGAGATATATGTAGTAGATTCGTTACAATTCTCGGGCAAACTGATCTACAAGTCGTCCCCGATTTGCCACTGAGATCTGCTAACTGCAGTCCAGCAGAATTCTGAAACCTTCAAAATTACGTCAAAATGGCTCGGAACCCTTTTCCGGAAATGTACCGTACTTACAAAATGACCGAACGCGTAAACGTTCAACAAAACTAGCTTTTGTAATTGCTAAAGTACATTAACGAGGTATATACACGTCGCTTTTGCCATAAGACTGATTCGCATTACGAGATCCACGTAACCGAACGGCATACGGTAACATGGGCGGGTCTCGGACAAAGATCCCCCGTCCCTCGGGCGTCGACACGAAGAACCTGTACACTGTATCTTCACCACCCGCCGTTACAGCCACCCAACCTAAGAAAAAGCAACAACAAATTTATTAAACCAACTTTGTTCGCGTGATAAATATTAACAATCGTAATATACTTTCTAACATTTTGCTGTTTTGACACTATTTATTATAATTCATATAAATTTAAATTTATTATTATAATAGAGATTCTTTAAAAAAACTATCGTAGCTTGAGTTAAAATCGAGCACTATATTTATGTACATTTTATGTACAGTTTACAAAGACACCAAATGCAAGCGACCCCTTAACTGTTACTGATTTGTCTGTTTATTTGTTTTAAATAGCTCTATGTTCTTTTATGTATTTTATTTCTAAAGCAATGTTATTCGAGAGTTAATGTTCTGTTAAGCGCCTCTTATTTCGATTATTGTAAAAGAAATACATTATTCCCGTATTTTTATAATTAGTTTTACAAATAACGTTATTTATGCTTCAATATAACACAAAATGGTAATTACCGGCAGAGGATAAGACCAAATCAATGACACTCGTATTCCAAACGCCGTTTCCTGTAATTTCGACCTCCTTGCCCCGGAGTCCTGGCCACGCCTCCATGCGGGCAGCATTGCCTTTCGGAACGCGGAAAAGCCGAGTGTTCAACGCTTCTTGGTACAGTTCGTCGGCGTTTTCGGTCGGAATGATTGTTAACGGCAAAGCATGAGACGCAAACGTTGTAAGCCTATGGTAATTAATATTTTCTCATGAGTTATAACAAGTTGAGGAATAATATAATTAGTTACAGAACGCCATGAGGACCGTCGAGGTAGTCAATGCGCCCTAAGCCGGCTAAGAAGAAGGTTTGGCCCGGTTTTAAGATAAGTGTCCTTGGTTGGAGGATTCGGTTGGGTAAAACGAGCATTAGTTCTTCCAAGGTCAGTAGTGACAAAATCTGTGGGAAAAGAAGTAACATAAGCGTTTGAGACACCGGGAGATTAAAGAAAGTTAAGGTTAGGTAATTTTAGTAGTTCAAGTAAAGAAAAGTAGGGTTTAATGCACCATGCAAGCGAAGCCGAGGAAGAATAGTCCAAATAATGAGCCACCAGATGGCAATAGATTAGGTTTCACTACAATAGGCTAGGTTAGGTTACGTTAGTTTTGTTTCGTTAGGTTATATTAGCTTACTAAACTGAATTTGAGTGAGCTTACAGTTAGTTGGTTTTGTTAACTTAGTTAGGCTGAGCTGTGTTAAGTTAGGCTAGTCTAGTTTAAGGTTAGACTAACCTAGCGCTAGGTTCCGTAAAATTAAGTTAGGTTAGTTTTCTGGAGATGACAAGTAATATTGGAGTAGGTTAACGTACGTTACTTAACGTTCGATCACAATAATATAATTAAGTTTGATTGTTAGACTAACTAGTTAAGTTACGCTAGTTTACAATACTGTCGCGATATCAAAACCTGAGCACTTTCCTGACAATGTTAACATTCGAAAGATAGCGTTCGAGACATCCCGCCTCCTGTCTTAAGTTTACGCAAACGTTGCAGCTTTCTGCACTGCAATTAAGCAGGCCCAAGACCATCAGAAGGAGGTCCGGTTTTGAGTCCTGTAGTCAGAAGTCAGTTGGAGTTTCGTGGGCCGAAGTTAGCCCTGAATGGGCCCCTTTGCGCCGGTGTTGGTGGGGCCAGTTAGGCCAGTAGTTATGTAAGTGAGTTAGTGTATGTAAGGCTCAATACGCCCCACTGTGTCTTAAAAACAAACCGTGTACGACTTTTAACGTGACAATACGTTGTGGTAGGTTAGTACAACTAAGTCACTTAAACCAGGTTTAAATACTAGGTTAAAACTTCGTTAAATTAGGTTGGTTAGCTTAGGTCATGTTACGTTAGACTAGATTACTTGGGCTACATTATACTACATTAGATATTGTCATTTACGCCATAAAAGTTACGTAGTTTACAACGCGTTACGTTAGGGCACGTTACTTAGATTGTCAGTAAAATCTCACTATAACGGAAACATTTTTTATAAGGCATAATCAGCTATTGTGATTGAGGTCAATAGGTCCGAGTAAAAAGTATTTCAGATAAATATAGGTTATTACAAACTTTGGTTATAGGGAACTTTCTCATTCAGTTGATGTTCGTTATAGCGAAGTCAAATACTGTTAGTAAGGCTGTGTTATGTTGGGATAACGTTAGACTAGGTTACTTTGGTTACGTTAAATTACGTTCGTTCATTCCACTTAGGCTATGTTGGGTTAAGTTAGTTGGGTTAGGCTAGCTTACGTTACGTTATGACAAGTTACATTACGTTAGGTTAAGTTAGTAGAGTTAGGATACTTAAGCTTTCTTAGGCTAATGAGGTTGGGTTACGTTATACTACGTTAGGATAGGTCTCTTAAGATGGGGTTACGATAAAGGTTATCTCTCTGGTAACATGTGGAAGTACGGCCCATGAGAGGATAAATTGACTTGTTTAAAGCACCTGGTCAGGCTGAACGGTGCCAGGCGTGTCATAGCACCATTTGCTCTCGCGGTATTCTTCGTCTTCCGGAACCACCGTTCCGGTCGACTCTTTGGGAATGCCTTCAGCTTTTACGTGGAAGGGATCTTTGCCCGTTAAAGGCTCTTTTGGCACATGAAACGTCCGTCCAATATGTCCTGCAAAAAATACGTTTTAATCCCTGGAAAAATCTGTTTAATCCATAAATCAGCTAAAATAACCATCTAGTGCAGTGGTGCCCAACCTTTTTTCACCCGAGGGCCGCGCGCGACTTGATATAAAATCTCGCGGGCCTGAATGTTCCGGTTTCGCCAGAATCATGCCGACGTTAAAAATGAAATTATGCAGTGATATACATGAGCGGTATAAATGAGCGGGCCGCATGAGGCACCTTCGCGGGCCGTAGGTTGGGCACCGCTGATCAAGTAGATGCAAGTCAAACGAATATATCCAAAATAAACGAATAAAAATATTGCTTCGCTAGCTGGTTGTTTGACTCGTATCCATTGCTAAATAAACGAATAATCAAATGTTTTACTATGTTTGTCAATTAACGTCTATAATACAGGAGAAAATTATGAATAAAAAACATAAATTAGTCCTATTTAAAAAAGAATAAAATAATGTACCAATTAATGTTGCGTAGATGGGATCTTTGGTTTCCTTGAGCTGCATCTTGCGGAACTGTTCTTCAGCAATCTTCTCGTTTCGGTCTGCTTGCAGTCGTTTAACTCTTTCGTATAAGCGCAAGCCCGTGGGCCTCAACATGGGGAATTTGAGCAAGTTGAGCGTCGTACCGGGCCACGGCGACACTGTCGCTCTTTCGAGCAAGTCGATCGCTTGGGTTTTGCAGAAATCTGACTGCAGCAGTGCGTTAAACAAGGACGACTTGCCCACATTAGTGCAACCCACTAAGTAAACGTCTCCTAAACACAAAAGAAAACATTATTTAATGTTTTAAAATACATAAATTACATCTAAATTAAGCATAATACAATATCTTCTTTTCTTCTACAAAAGTAACAGATTTTAAAGAAATAAATGAAAAAAAAAACAAATTTAAAAGTAAAACGAATTAAATTATATAGTGGAAGAAATACATTTGTTTTGACCGAAATACTTGAAATAATTTCCAACCTTTCGACGACCACGAGTTCTGCAATTTGGTAATGAGTTCTTCGATGCCGTAGCCAGTTTTGGCGCTTACCAGGCTCACGCCCTTGATATTGGCCTTATCCAGGCCGGTGGTCTGCAAAGCTGTTTCCAAAGTTTCCTTCAACCGTTCCAGAAATCGACGTCCGTCTTGCGGAATGAGATCCACTTTGTTGCCCACCACGAAAACTGGCCTTTTGCGACCTGGAATTCAAAACAGAAAAGAAGTTATTGCACAATTTTACTGTAGAAGCTAACTGAAAAAAGCCTAGGATTAACTGGACTGAATTCACATTAAAATTCTTTACACAACTCAATTGACTTGACATGAATAAATTTTAATATTTCATATGTTAGCTAATTTGTTAAAAAAAAATCTTCTGAGTTTTGAGCTGAAATTGTTAATTCTGCTCGAAGTTCGCAAATAGCATAACGTAGCGCCCTCTGGAGGACATTATTACAGCTAATTTAACGTAGTACCAAACTTGCTTCAAAAACGCCAAGACCTAAGCGGAAATCGACAAGGTGCCCGATAGATGAAGCGGATCGACTTTAAACATGAAGAAGTCGTTCAAGCAGTTTTAGTTAATTATTTGACTAGCTCTTCGCTCATGTTTTCTAAAAGTCGAATTATACCGATAATGCTCAAAATATCGGGCCAAATACTGCCCGGGAAGTCCAGCAAATCGACAACCAAGATAACCAGGGCGTGTTTGTCCTTGATATTGGCCAAAATCTTGGGATACTCCTCCGGTGCGATATTAACGTTCAGCGCCACGTCATGTTCCCGCAGAAACCGGCATCGCTGGCACAAATGCTTCCTTAGCTGCCTTGGCGTACGACCGTGAAAAAATTCGCTGGGCATGTAACCCGGGATAGCCGGGTTTTGACAATGCAGGAACGCGCCACAGCCGCCGCATGGCACTTGGCTTGGTCGAACGTTGGGGTCTGGCGTGCCGTAGTCAAACTGCCACGCCTCTACAGCTGTTTCGGGCACGCTTACGTCAGACGCTGCTGCGTCACGCTTTGTTCTAGGTTTGGCCTCGCGTTGTTCGTCTGTTGCCACGAAAGTTGCGTATGGAAAGACAGGTTTCTCATTGTTGTCTTCTACTGCTTCAGGGATTACAGAATCCCCATCGGAGTTAGGATTCAGGTACTTTTCAACCAAAACTGAATCAGTGTGAGAGTAAAGTAGCGCCTCGTGCTCTTGGCGCCGTTTTTGAGCTTCGCGCTTGGCTAGAACTTTAACTTTTGCAGGCAGAGGGAGTTTCAGCGTGGTTCTTGGTACAATAGAAGTGTTGTAAATAATTTTGTCTTCAATAGGTTTACCGGTTATTACAAGCTTATCAGGCTCGATTTTTAATTTATAACGTGCATCTACGATTTCCACAGGTTCTAACGCGTCTTGTGTGGTGGAAGCACTTGTTTTCGATTGTTTGGATGCGTCAGTTTTTAAGTCCTGCGTGGGTGAATTGGTTACTGTGGACAGCACGTTCCGGTTTGAGTTAACTTTGAGAAAATGGGGTTTGAGTAAACGACGAGACCTTAGTAATTTGGAGGTTAACATGTTAAGTTATTTTGCACGAGATTTAGGTACAAAACTTGCTGCAAGACACTGACTGCGTGGTAACTCCCACGAGGTAAACACGAGCCAAACTGGCCGGGGTGAACTAAGGCGTGGCCAGAATTGTCCCGGCTGCAAGCGGGCTAGCGGTTGTTGCACATGCGCCACGGCATACAGGCATGTTAAAGACAAATTTGTATATTAAAATTCAAGGAAAAGCATGAAATTTATTCTTCATATGTTGAAATAAGCGTAATGGGTATATAAGAATAGAATTATGTTTGTTCCGGTGAAAATACGTTTAATTATTGTGGAAAGTGTGGCAGAAGAGTTTTATGCTGATTGGTGTTTCGAGTGAAGACTTCATGTTTTTAAATAACCTTCTTTTTTAACAGAAAAATTAAAGTTTCTGATTGTTTCTAAGCTTTTCAAGACTCAGGCCGCGAATCAAAGCGCAAAGAGATAACAGGATTGGTTTTAAGTTGTGGATATGAATATTAGAATATTTATTCCTTAAAAAAATGAACGCGTTTATCTAAGAAAGTGGCTTCGGTGTCTTAAGAGAATCAATTTTGCCTACATTACTGTCGGAAGCACTTGAGCAAAATAATCAGTATTTTCTGCGTAGTGGATAGAAGAATACTAAATTGAAACTCGACAATAAAAGGTCAAGTTAGACGGGAAAATAACCGAGCAAATTAAGTAGTTTCTTTCTTTTTTACTTTTTAAGTCATTTTTAACTCGATTCCGTCGTCTTCGAAACTGTTTAAAACTCAACCTTTTGATCGTTGTTTGCATAAAGCGACAGCAAGTGTTGAGTAACTCAAAATTTGGTGGTAACGCAGAAACAGAGCGAAACAACGCAAAACCGTACAGTTATCAAGTAATTTAAAAAAAGAAAGTTGCCACTGTAAATCGTACTTTCGAGTGCAGTGCACACTCGCTATAGTGAACCTCTGTAATGAATTCTTACGTAATTGAACTTAAATATCTAAAGTCCTAACTGCGTTTAACGTAATTGACCTAAATGAGTGTACCCTAACCTAACAGTCGATGGGGAGTGTAAAAGAAAAGCAATAGCGAGAGGTTGTAAAGCAAGATAATCTTTTGGTACATTTGTAGTATATTGGAATTTTCACGCGCAAAATGCAACTATGAGAATACTACACTTGTTCTTTTTTTCTAAAAAAAAATAGTCACGGGCAATAGCTTATATACAAATTACGATGTTCAAAATTGTCCAACGAAATTTTAATCGTTTTGAATGTTACAGCTTACGGGTTTTAGAGGGGAGTGCGACTTAAGCAAAAACGTACGAAAACGCAGTTCAAAAACGAACCTCACCTCAAAGTTTAACACATTGTAGAAAGGCAAGACTGAAGTAGTAGTGAAAACTATAGAAAGTAAAAAAAAAAAAAATGCGAATATAAAAATAAATAATAGTTTTAAGGCTAAATTTTCCCGTGTTGCTGTGGGCTTTTTATTCATATTTTTCCTAAGATATCTGAAGTTATTCTCGAAAAAAAGTTTATTCTTGAAAAAATAGATCAACCGAGTTTGACTGATGCATTTAATAATGTCAAAAAAATCCACCAAATTTTATTTTTGAATTTTTGTCGTGCAATTTCGTCGCATCCAAAGTTGGACCTGTGTTAACTTTGAACGCTTAGTCTAAAAATACTCACATGTTCTACCACGGAAACTAAAAATCAGTACTTTTTTTTATTCTTCACGGTATTCTACAGAACAAAAATTTTAATTGTAATTTTACTTAAAAATTTAGCCGAAATACACAACAGAAACTTACCGAAAACCCACTTTTTTCAAAATCACCCTAGTTGACCGTAAAACATAAAAATTGCTTTCTAATAGCGCTTGATAAAAATCATAATTTCAAGGAACCAGTCAATTCCGTGATTTTTGGGTAAAATTTGAGTTTTCCTTGAAAATAGAGAATTTACGAGTTTTACTTTTTTTGTTGTCATTTCATCTTGAAGGGCAACACTGCATTTAATGGCAAGTATAACTGTGTTTTCGTCTGTTCCTGACCACGCAAAAAAGAACAAACTAACTTTTTACGCCAAAAACCTTTTTTATAAGCGTTTTACGTTGCTTTCGATCACCGTTTAACTGTACGGTGAATTCAACTCAATGTTCTAAAAACAGTTTAATTGTAACAAAGCAATCCAAATTAAATTCAGTAAATAAATTATGTTATGTTAATAAATTATGACAAAGTCTTTAACTTTATTTAGTTATTAATTGTAATTTTATTTAGTTTTTAACTGTATTATATATTTAACTCATATTTATTTCTCTAACCAATATTGAAAGAAAGTCCATATAAGTGAAACGTGACACGATTTCATGATTATGAAAAGAATTTTATATCATATCCGCGTTTTTCCTATGAAGTTTCCTGTGATTTTCGTCTAGCCATATTTATCACTTTAAGATAAAATAATAAAAAAAAATCTTCTGCATTAGAAACCAAACTGTTGTATATCTCTGTATGAATTTCCGCGATATGAAAATCCTCGTCTTTGCTGTAAAACATCTGTAATTTGTATAATGGACACCTATAACAAATTATTTTAAAATAACAATTTCAAATGAAAAAACTCGTAAAAACACACTGCAATCTCACGGAAAGGTATCTCAAGCCTGCCACGAATCCCGTAAGTATTAAACTTGTCTTTAGTGAAAATAAAATAAATCTCAATCTCCTCAGCCCCTTAAAAAATGACAAAATACGTATCTTGACAAGCCTGCGCTTCGATAACGCATATCCATTAACGAGCTTATATCCGATTTCCCCGAAACATATTATCAATCATTAATTAAACGGCGCCAGGCCTAGACAGTGCTCCATTTTTCTTTTCTTCCTCAAAAATTCCCACGAGCAAGAAAAATTTACGCTGGTGGGCTATACCAGATACAAAAAACGAAAAAAAAGCTTCTAAGACGCAAATATGGTTCTTATGTACTTACACCATGCAATAGGCCTAGTTCTTTTTCCCACAGCTCCTTTACACATGCAATGCTAATGCATGGTGTTCTGCTGTTGCTTTCTGTCAGCTTCCATTACAATGCATTCATTTCGAAAAGTTGCCACCCAAAGGCCGCTATTCTTCCCTTTCTTCGTTTCTATGCGTCAAACAGGCCGAAAACCACGGCATCTTTAAAAAAAAAAAAAAAAGAAAAAATGGGTAGGAGGGATGATGAGCCACTGGGTGCATGACCAGTCTCTCCTTTCTGCACTTTGCCGCGCAAAAAGGGCGACAGGCCAGCAGGGGCGAAAAAATGCGACTCTTGCATTACCCCCTTAATGGATCTTTACCCAAACAGAGCCTGCTTGGCTGAAGCAGCCAGTGCATAGTGCACAGGGAACGGCAATGGCCCATAGCACGGCGCCGGCCCTCGTCACGTCATCGAACGGACAACAGGGCGCCGACCCTGGCTGCTCCGGCACTTTTTCTTCGGCGTCCGCGAGTCCGGTTGGGCCGCCGCAACGCAACCCTCGCTGACACTGAACAGAGCCGGCCAGCCTCGACGCAGCCAGCAAGGAGGATAGAGCCTTTAACCTGCTACGGATGCAGGCTGGTACTTGTGCGTTACCACCCTCACAAAACTTGTCTTTTTTCCCACGTAACCTGCTGTAAAGCCATTTAGCTTGGACTTTTAAATTAGTTATTACTTTTTTTTTGTTCAGGCTTTGTCAGATTAAGAGAAAGGATTGTTAGACTTTAGCCTTTATGAAGAAAGTTTATTAAAACTAGGCGAAAAATGTTCTTTTAGATTTTGGGAATTTCTTAGAAATTTTGAGTCACAGCACGTTAGGATGCTAGTTGGTCTAATTGTGAAGACTTGTTAATAATGTAATGGTATTGATTTAACAACTATGAATACTTGCTAAATTTAAAGTGAAATAGTGCCTTTGTTTCAAAGTGCGGTAGAAAGCGAAAAGATGTAAGGTTGTAAGCATGTAGCAATAAACTTAAGGAGACCGTAACCTAACGTGTTTGAACTAACCTAACCAAGCCTAACTTAAGTAACCTAACTTAACTAGCCTAGCCTAAACAACAAATCAAGCCATACTTAACTAAGCTACAATAAGCTAATCCAACTTGCCATAACTTAATTTGTCTAATCTAACCTAATTAACCTAACCAAGCCTAACTTACTATCCTAACCTAACTCAACTAACGAAGCCTAACTTAGCTTAACGAAACTAAATAAGCTAATCCAAGTTAAACAACCTCACCAACTGAGCTTTGCCTAACTTAACTTATCTATAACTTAACCTAGTCATGCATACTTTAACTTAAATCAGCTAAGCAAGCTAATCTAACTTAAGAAACCTAAACAACTTATCCTAAATTTACATCACCTAGCTTACGTAACTGATGTTACAAATTAAGCTTAGCTAACCTAAACTAGCTAATTGAAGTTAACCTAAGCCTAGCTAGTTAGTTTGACCAAAGTAAACATAGCAACGGAAGTTAACTTATGTAGATTAACATGAATTGGACTGACATAGCCTAACCTAACTCGATTTGACATAACTAAACAAACGAAACATAACTCATACGACTGAAACGAAGCTTAACTTAATTAAAGCCAACCTATGTTAATGTGATAACCTAACTTAGTGCAACTTAACTAGCTGAACTGATTGAAACAAAATAATCTTAACCAATCTAGCCTAACTTGATTTGACTAATGCTACCTAACTAAATGCCATAACCTAACTTAGTATAACTTAACTAACACTACTAATGTAACCTGCAGCGAACCAGCTTTAACTTTAGTTTACTAATTGAACTTTGCAATTGTAAGCTTATTCAACATAACCCGAACAACTAACAAAACATGAGTCTATGAAACTTAACTGCTACAGCCTAACTTATCCTAACGGATAACTATATGTAGTAGACCATAACATTGCATAGCCAAGTATAACAAAACTAAAGTAACTTACCTATTTATGTAGGTTACTTTCCTAAACCTAAAGTAACTTAACGTAGCTACACTAATCTAATTTAGTTCTTGTAATGCAACTTTACGCAATTTACTTGTGTAACCTAACTTAACTTCACCTAACTCAAATAACCCAACGTAGGTTAACTACTCTCAATATTACATTGATATCAGTAAAATTAGATTAGTAAGCACTAAGTTGCTGTTTTTCCTTTACAAGCACTTTCAGCGAATAAAACTGAACAAAGTATTAAATGGAAAAATACTAACTACGCCGGCATCTAATTTAACTTAATTTTAATTACTTAATATAGATTAACGTACCTTAAGTAACTTAATACAACTAATCTTACCAAAATTAAGTGGTTGAAGTTGAAATAGACTTGACTATTCTAAACTAAGTGTAACTTACTTATTACGAAATGTCTTTAAAAAAATAAAATAAAAAAATCGTTTTGCCAAGATTTATGAATGTTCACAATAATCAAAAATTCGTTGTAACCGGTGCCCTTTACAGTGAGGTTTTACTATTTTGCTTTAAATTAGTTTAGATTAACAAGGTTAAGGCATGGGGTTACAAATGCTATTTGTTAGGTTAATTTAAGCTTAACACCGTAATTTCTCCTGTTCTGTTTTTCTTGCGATTCAAACTGAATGACACGTTACGTTTTTTAACCGCATTCGCAACTAAAATCTAAACTTTTCGCACGTAAAAAAATAAATAAAAATTAAAATGTTGAAACATTCCACGCAAAAGTGACATTCAAAAATTTCAGATTTTTCACCTACTTCTGCATGACGGTAAGATAGCAACGTATCGTAATCAACAGAAAAGTGCATCTTTCCATGAACCTAAAATGCACGAAACCGTTAATAGGCTACGATGGTTGTTAAAAAAGACGGCAGCTAGCAATTAAAAATGAAAATTTTCAATAAATTTTAAACTGTAGCTTTTATGTGTAAATGTTGATTTTTTAAAATAAATCTCCAGCTCGCATCTTTAAGCATTAAATAAAAAGGCACACGAATAGCAACCTTCAACGCGGAATTTCCTGCGTTGGCTTTTTAATCAGACAGCCAATTGTTGGCGCCTCGCCAGTGAGGTACACACACTATAATGCATCGGTGCAGTGCAGCAGGTGACCTCACATGTCTGCTCCGTTGTGGTGGCAGCGCAGCGTTCCGGCTGAAGGAAAACAGGAGCCCCACACACATACATATAACCCATCTGAGATAAGACCACACTATCAGCGAAAAGCCCTGCTCTAAAAAGCCGGACTCGAAAACAGAGAAAAAGCTCTGGGACCGAAAAGATCCCAGCGCAGCATCCCTCACACCAAAAAACAGAATTTCCTGACTTTTTTTAAGAAGAAAAGAAAAAAATGTGAGAAAACCCCAGGTTGGCGGCTGATGGAAGGGTGAAAAGAAAAAAAGGACATATGCTGATGTGCACTATGTAACCCCACAGCACAACAGCTTCGTTTTTTCAAGCAATCTTCGTGTATGAGAAAAGGCCCTAAAGGGCAAAGAAAAAAGATTTAAAAAAAGGCACAGAGCCTAAAAGCGGCCAAATCTCAGCGTCGCTCTGGGTTCCGATAACCACGGAGGCACCGGGTTATGTTGGCAGCTAATGGAAAGCAATAAGTCAAGTCAACTGACCTGGCAGTTCAGCAGACGACCTCACCTTTGACCTTCACCAAACGCGGCGCTACCATCACCTTTAAGCTTGTTTAATGTCTCTTTTTAAAAAGAAACATTCTGTAAGTTTTTGCTAAAATTTTTGTTTTTAAGGAAATTTTTCGGTAGTTTTATTTTTGTTCATTCTTTACACTTTTTTATTGCAATGAGGCGTTGCTCGTTGCCGCGCTTGAGTCTATATAACAACGTTTGAATGTTTGAGTAAGGTAGGTTAGTTTGCAAGCTAAAATTGATGTTATAGTCGAGTTTGGCTAAGCTCAGGTGGTTTTCGTTGAATGATGAGTGCATTCGTACAATACAACATCGTTTTTTTCTTTTATTTGTTCATATATTTTTTAAAAAATTTTGTAATATACTTCAAAATTTGGCTCGTAAAAGGACAATAATGCGATCTTTGGTAAAAGAAAACTCGCAGTAATTCTGCGATAAATCAAGGAAGTAATTAGGCTCCGAAATGCCTTGCCAAAGTCAAGTTTCGAATTCAAAAACATTAAGTCTCTCGTAAAATGCAATATACTTTCGAATGCTCCTTTGAAATTAAGTTAGCTTTAGTTAGGTCAGTCGACGGCAACCTGTTCCCCCTTCACGGGCCATTAAAAGCCTTGTGAGGTGGCTGCGGGCCGGATTAGTTAATAGAATTACTTAATCAGGTATTACTTAAGCACAAATTGAAGACGGATTCTTCACAAAGAACCCGTTTTTAATTAACGTTGCACTTGATTTGTAAAGAAAGAAAGGAAGAAATCTGTAAGGAAAGAAAGGAGACTTTGTATGCTCGTTTTTACCCCAAATTTGCTAATTTACGTTAAATTAATTTTCTGTCCAAGTACCGCGGGCCGGTTCCAGCACGCGGGCCGTAGGTTGCCAACCCCTGAGTTAGGTCTTAGGTCAGTTAGATTTAGTTAAAGTAAGTTCATAAATTCGTGTTGCGGTTGCTGTAAGTTACGTTAATTGAGGAAAGTTAGGCCTTTCGAATAGAGTTATTATAAGTGAGGATAAGCTCGATAAGGCTAGTTAGGTTAGGTTGTGTTTAAACTTGGTTAGGTTAGCTCATCGTAGGTCAAGTTAGGGCCAAGTCATATTAGCCTAGCTAAGCTAGGTTCGGTTTGTTAAGTTAGCTTAGGCACGAGATTCAATTCACGTTTTCCAAGCTAGATTAGTAGTGTAAGTTAGTATTGTATTAGTGTTAAGTTAGGATTAAGTTGTCAGGTTAGGTTTTGTGTAGTGTTGGGTTAGGTTACTCGGGTTGGTTACGTTAAGTTACCTTCTGGAAGGTTAGATTACGCAGTATACTTTCAGTAATCCGTTAGGGGCGGATCGGTTAAGTGAAAGACCGGATAGCCGGGAAAACCCTTTCGAAAGAACTGTTATTAATGCGCAAAAGTGTCTTCAAATATGAGTGTTTCGTGATAGGCGAGGTTAGGTTAGTTAGGTTAGTAAGTCAGATCAACTTGAGTTAAGCTTACTAAGTTAGGTTGTTTTTTTACAACTTACGATATGTTAGAATATAAGTTCGCTTGCGTTAAGTTAGGTCAGGAAACTTAAGCTAAGTTAGATGAAGTTTACGTTTGGTTGCGTTCTGTAAGAGTAAGTGAGGCGTTAACGCCTTTAGTCAAGTTCGGTTCAGTTTGTTAATCACTTAATTTACGTCGAGGAAGGTTTAAATTAGATTAAGTCTATGCTTATTAAGCTAGGTTAAGTTATGTTTCTAAAGTTGCCTTCATTTAGGCTAAATTACCTAAGCCAAGTTATGTTAATTTAAGTTGGGTTACTTCAAGTTAGGTTAATAGAGTTAGGCTAAGTTAAATTGTTCGTTAAGTAATGTTAGGTTAGATTTATTAGATTAGATTAAACAAGAGTAGGTTAGGCTTCAAAGTTTTTAAGTTATGTTAAGTTTGCGTAATTGTTATTTTTATATAGTGCTATATTTGTTCGTTAGTTTATTTCACCCCATTTAATTTTCGTCGAGGTAGGATAAAGTTAGGTTAACATTTAGTTAAGTTTTGGTTCTTAGGATATAGCAAGGCTAAGTTATATTCAGTTAGGATAAGTTGTCTAAGCTAGGTTATGTTACCTATATTAGGCTAGGTAACTATTTAGATTGTAGTCAAATAGTACCAGTAATAGGTTAGCTCTGTTAAGTAAGGCTAAGTTATATCAGCTTAGGTTAGTTAAATTACCGAAAGTTAGGTTAGTTAAATTAGGCTCAAATATCTCTTTCTGAGTTACATATTTACTACATTTATGCATTTATTCTCTTGCGTAGTTTGCATATTAAACCTCACCAATCATAATCCGAAGCGACGATTCGTTCATCACAGCCGAAGCTCTTAAAAGCTACTGCCGCACTACTGTCCTGCATTGTATTTCACCGTGAACTTTCGACCTCGTCCACAAACCTTGACACTGCACTCACCACCGAGGACTGTACTGCTAACAGAACACTCCTACAACCTTCACCCAAACAAAACTACCCCAACTGTTCGAATAATTAAATTCTATACAAAGACAAGAAACCCCGTAAGACAGCCAAGACACTGCGAACGATTATCGTTATCAACAACCAATGCAGACTCTTGTCAAACTTCTTTATTTGATCATCTTCCCTTCCGTTTTTCCTGTTACTGGCTTTGTGTGTTGACTCTCGGGCGTCTGACTTCCGTCCTGGACCGTTCCACAACTCCGACCTGATACCAAGCAAAGGTGAACCAAGGTGCAATTTGATCCTTGCTGGCCTCTTTCCGCACTAGAAAACCTTTTCTTTTGAAAAGGCTCAAATTTAGCGAAACTAAGCAGAAAAATGCTCCGTTAAGGCCCACATTCCTGGACCAGAGTTTATGACAGTAGGGCTAAGATTGCTCGTCTTGTTCACCCCTTTTTTGTGCGTGTCAGCTCTGCTTATGCGAAATGGCTTCTCTTCCATTTTTTTCTTCTTCCCGAAAACGTTGCTTCCTCGTAAGCCCTAAAAGACGCCGGTGCAGAAGGCAACATTTAGGGCATGTGGTGATACGTGCCTCGCCTGATGGCTCATAAAAGTGTCGCTCCGAGTCACTCTTGTATATATGTTTAATCTAATGGCGTAGACTTGTCTGCCGCGCGCCTTTTTTTGCCAAACGTTTCAATAACGATGCCGATTGCTCTCTTTCTCCAATAAAGCCATAACACCCGCCCTCTCTGAAACGCACTTCCCGAATAAAAAAGGAAAAAAAAAAATCACATGTGAAGGAAAGTTTGTCTACACTGGCTTTGACGGTTGTGGATGCTAATCCATAAATTTTGTTGCTTTCATCATCTGGCTTTACGAATATATGGGAGAATTACGGCGAGGAGGCTACCATTACCGACGTCACAGTTTTCCGTTTACGAGATTTAGGAATGAGCCTTAAAGCTTGTTTAAGTTACGGAGGTTGCAACAGAGTTGAGAACTTCAATTTTTTGTACTGCAATTTTTTATAACGAACTGTCTATTATTGTAGGAAGTTGTAGAGTTCTGGGTTGTGCGAACGTATAGACCAAGCGGTAGAAATAAAGAACGAATAGTACGAAATGTGATAATGAAAAATTCTTGTAAGGTTTGCGTGGTATTAGTAATAAAGACACAACTGCGGTCAATACAAAGGCGGCAACAAGCTCTGCTCACATCGAGACCGAAAAAAAAAATTCTAAAAAAATATAAAATACTGGTAATATTCTCAAGGAATTCGGTATGACGAGATGTTACTGTACATAAGAGTTGGGTAGTTATTTCCAATACATAGATTTGTTGAAAACTGAACTGTGAAAAGCTCAATTTAGTCAAAATAATGTTTCGGTTTACTACTATGCTTCGGTTCACGTTACAAATGGCCTAGAAGTTTCCTTACATTTGTTGAATTTCCGGTATGGTAATAGCTTTACGAAGCACAAGTTAGGTTAAGCTAGATTAGTTAAGTTAGGCAAAGTTAGATTAAGTGAGTTAAAATACGGTAGGTTAAATGAGATAACTTACGTTAGTTGAGATTCGTTGGATTAGGCTAGTTGTATTGGGTTAGGTTAGTTAAGTTTAACAAATAAAAATCAGTTATCTAAATTACATTAGTTTAATGCATGGTGTAATATTAAGTTACGTTAGCTAAGTTTCGGTAAATTTAGCAAAGACAGCAAGGTTGCGAGAAGCTACTTTTTGGTTAAATTTGGAAAATTGTGCAAATTAAGTTCGTAAATTCCTAAAATTAGATTCAAATTAATGTAAATTATTAAAGCTAGGTTAATTTAAGCAAAACTAGTTGAGTTACGATGAGTTAGGTAAATAAGGTTCAACTACTAAAGTTGTGTAGGCTAAAAAACCTAACCGAACATAAAATTTAAACATTAGTAATATAACATAAATTAATATAACTTTGTTCACTGAATATAACGAACCTAGCGTAACTTTAGTATTTTAACCTAACTTAGCGTAACTTTCTAAATTTTACATAATCAACGTTAACTTAAGTGAGCTAAACTAAACTGGAAGTGAGCTAAAATCGAATCTTTCTTAAGTGACCGAAGTAATATGTTTTATACAGACGTTTTATACAGTTACGTTGGTTTAGTCCAATTAATAAAGTTATGTTAATATGAGTCTACGTATATTTATTTGCTACTTTAAGTTTGGTTAGGTTACATAAATTACGCAAGGTTACTCAAATTAGGTTCGATTTCTTAAGTACGGTAAGGCCAAACTGCTTAAGTTACGCTCTTTGTTTTACGCTGTTGTGTTAGCATAAGTTAAGTTAGGTTAAGTTGTTGTATGTTAGGTTATTTAAGTTACGTTATTTTAGGTTAAACTAGTTAAACTACATTCAGTTACTTCAATTAACTCCAATTACTAAACTTCTGATAAGTTGGCCTTAAACTTGGTAAGTTAGTTTGATTAGTTAATTAGATTACTACGTTTAATTAGTTACTTGCGTCAATTTAAGTTACGCAAGGTTATTTAAGTTAGGTTTGGCTTTGCAAGTTCGATTTGTTAAGTTAGACTAAGTACACTAAGGCAAAACGAGGTAAGTTACGCCGAAGTTAGCTATGCTCAATACGCAAAGTCAAATTTGCAAAGAAACTTTAAATAAGGTTACCTTATGCTAATTAAGTTTACTTAAGTGGTATTATATTAGGTGAGTTTATATCACAATACTGAACCAGTGTTCTTTTTATATAAAATACTGTCTACATTACAACTAAAGTTAATTATATTATTCCAAAATTCTAAAACTATGCTCAAGATGTCTAATTAACTACATCAACGTGTAAAAGTAGCTAAGAATACTACGTTAGTTTCTCCCGCTTTTACAACAAAACTCAACTGGTGCAATATGTGCACACGAGTCAACCCAAAGGTATTCAAAGGTCGACCAAATTCGCCATAAAGGTCACGACAAACTTCGCAACTACTCCATCAAACTGGCAAAACCCTGACACACGCCTTTCGCTGCCCCAATCCACGTCTTTTCTTCCGAAAGAAAGGCCCAAACACGCCAAAGGTCTCAACGGCAAATATACCAACCTCTTTTTGGGAAATCCGAGACAAAACGTCCTAAGAAGCCGAGCTTTTACAGCTTCTGTTTTTCGCTTTTAAAAAAGACAACAAAAAAGAAACAGAGCCTCTTTTACCGTGGGCGTGGCCACAGCTCCTTCTCCTCCCTACTTGTACTCGTTTAGTGGTTAACGTTGCCAGAGCTAAGAGTGTAGCTATTTAAATAAGGCCGGGCTGTAACACTAACCCTTCAGTCCATTTCGAACCATATACGGTGCAACCTGTTCCTGTGTACCCGGATCTTTGCCTTAAAACGACTCAAGTTACCAACAGTGCTTAACGAACTCTTTTCGAAAAATTGCCTAAAACTGGCCATTTAAAAATATCGAAAAAATTGTTACGAACATTGCCAAGTGTTCCACAGTGCTTGGAAGAGTTTTCGAATAAGTTTGGGGGCCGAAAATTTTGCCAAAAATTTGACCCAAAATTGATTAAACAATTAAAAAATTGTCAAAAACATAAAAAATTGTACAAATAATTGCCAGACCAAAAACTGAAAGAAACTGGCCTTTTGTAAGAAATCGAAACATTTCAAGAAAAAATAAAGTTTTCGGTGCCATGCTGGCTCAACAGAGCGAGTTAACACCGACTTCGTTTTGCGTGAAAGACTTGCTCAGTTTGTCGCCACCGCCTTCCAGTACCGTGCCAGAACTGGTTACCAGTACCAGGAGCACTCCTCCCATGCTCAATGCCAGTGCGAACCCAATGTCGACGTACGACGACTGTTGGCTGGAAGACGACGCGCAACGGCTGATCGTACCCGGTACGGAGGTGCCCAGTACTTTCGAGCTGTACCCGGCCAGTGACCACGCCTTCCAACAACAGCGTTACTACGACTCGCTGCAAGCCATGCATTGTTACAATACCAACGGCATGTACCCGACGTACCCAGCGGAGAAAAGCGAGCCAGAAGCACAGTACTCGCCGTACCAAGCGATGGACTGCGATTCGTTGCCGTACAGCTACGAAAACCAGCCACAAGAAGAGGCTTTAGGCAGTAATATGGGAAACAGCAGCAAGAGCTCGATCACTTCGAGGCACGTGCAGCAATTGACCCACCTTTGCCCGCCGTTTCCAGAGGAAGAAAGCAGCACTTGCGCGCCGGAGAGAGTTAAACCTGATTCACAACCTAAAAACAGTAAGGATCTAAATTTTCTCGCGTTTTTTTTGGCCATGTATTTCTCTATTCAATTTTTGGGGCGTTTTTAGCAGAAATATTTCATTATTTTCTACATATTTTTTTTTTAGTTTCGAATCTCTTAAATTAAACAATTAATAAATAAAAATACAATTATTTATTACGTACAGTATTAATTTAAGCGGTGTTAGACTTTTAGTGATATTTCTTACATTCTGTTAAACTTAAAATCGAAAAATTATTATTCATATACATTACTAACTTTCAAGTTTTGGTGTTCTTTTGAATGCAATTCTTTGGCTATTTGTTGTGATATAATATTTTGATAAAGATTTGTTTTCGATTAAATGCTATTGTAAGCTTGGTTTATTGAAAAAGTTTTCGTTATAAGTATTCCGAATTGTTATTACATTGCTGTAGTCTTTGTGCTTTTGCGTGTATTGCAGAATCACTTTATAAAGAACATCCTGAGTACAGGAAAACTCTTCAGTATATCCGAAGTTCTTTATATCTTTCACGTTCGCACAAATTAAGATTAAGACGTGCACACAATCAGTCTATTACAGCCGAAAGTTCATTACAACGAAATATTAACGTACGTATAAGTAAACATCTCGCTATAAGAAACCTTTCAAAAGCAAACGTTCGGTATATCCGAAGTTCGTTGTATCGGACGCTTTCATTGTATATTTCATTTTTACTCTAGACGTCCCTAATTACGTTATAGCCGACAGTTCTTTATAATGGTAGTGGTAATTTAGCTCATTAACTGGGAGAAATTTAGTATAATCTCGTATAACGAACAGTGTTGTGAAGATCTATTAAGTTGTGGTGTGTAAGATTCCGTGTTATGTAAACGCACCTTATGTAACGGATACCGAATATACCAGACTGCTTTTTCAGTTTTGATAAAGTTCGTTATAGCGAGATTGCATCGTATATTGTTTACATAAGTTGAAACATGACTACGATAGCTTATGTTCTAACAGAGTTTATTATAGTGAGACTACTGCTATTAATTAAACGCTGCAATTAGCTAAATGTGGACTTAATTTTTTAACAAAATGACAAATTTGTTATAATAAATTTTATAGCAATTTCGTGATAATAATTGTCGATTTTTTTTCCATTTTAATCAGAAACGAGCGCTGCTCCCAAAGCCGAGATCAAATCCAAATCGCAAGACGCCCGTCCTGGCCAAAAGAAGCCTAAACGAAAGCCTAGAGTTTTATTCTCGCAGGTACTTGCTTCGCTTTTTTTAGATAAAGATTGATAAAAATTTAGATAAAAATTGTAAAAAGAAAGTCTTGTTAAATTTTCAACAGAAAAAGAATTATGGTTGAATTAGTACGAGTGTAAACGCGACCCAAGTTAGGTTGTGTTAATAGTTAAAGTTAGGTTATGCCAAGGTTAGCTTCAAATAGGTGGCTTAATTAAAATTTAAGTTAGGTTACGTTTAATAAAGATTGGCTGGGTCAAGTTAGGTTAAGCTTAGTTTGATGTGTTTTCTTATTGAAATGTCACGTTAGATAATCATTGCTACACTCACTCGATAACAAGGTTCAAGACATTGGACAAGCGCAGCTTAAGTTACGCTATGTTA
Organism: Triops longicaudatus; assembly: GCA_022885665.1. NCBI lineage: Eukaryota > Metazoa > Arthropoda > Branchiopoda > Notostraca > Triopsidae > Triops > Triops longicaudatus. Next base: position 23,492 of record JAGQDJ010000299.1, read on the forward strand.
GCCTAATTTTACTAAAGTTAGGTTGGCTAAAGCTTATTTAATTTGTGTTAGGCCGTGTTGATTCACGGTAAGTACAGTTAGGTTAGGTTTGCCATTGCGACATTATGTTAGTACAGTTAGGTTCTATTTATTAAAGGAAAGTTAGGTTAATTTTGCTTTTCGCCCAGTGACAACATTCATATTAAGTCATATTTGCTATTTTCGTCCAGTAACACGTGCTCCCATGAGAATACAAGGGCAACCTATGTGAAGCGGTTGAGCGAAGTTAGCTAAAACTAGGTTAGATTAATGTTGAGTTACCTTAATTTAGATTAGGTTTAGTAAAGTTAGAAAAGCTTTGTAGATATCTTGTACATTGTCAGCACACGTATTCAGACCGCGGTGTGAATGCATGCAAATTTAGGTTAGTTGAAGGTTAGTTTAAGTTAGGTTGGTTTGTTAGAAATAGGTTAGGTAAGGCTGAGACTAGTTTTATGTAAACAGACATACTATCCGTGTTCTACACGTTTAAACCACCTTGTTATTTTTTTTTAAATACTAGGTACGATATCTTGTGTTTCAATTCTATATATCTTGTGTTCAAACTCTACAATAACTAGTTAGGCCTGAACTAGGTTAGGTAAAGCTTGGAGTCCTTAATGAAAAATTGACAGAACTTAAATGTCTTGATCCTACAAATTCGTACGCAAGATGAGTAAAACCGCGTTTCACTTCTTTTCCAGGCGCAAGTGTACGAACTGGAGAGGCGTTTCAAGCAGCAACGCTACCTATCGGCCCCGGAGCGCGAGCACCTCAGCTTGTTGCTCAAACTCACCCCAACTCAAGTCAAAATCTGGTTCCAGAACCGTCGCTACAAGTGCAAACGCCAAGTCCAAGATCGCCCCACCTGCGCCTCTACCGGCTCCGAATCGAACTACAGCAACCCGTCGCCCACCACAGGCCGCAAGGTGGTTATTCCCGTGTTGGTCAAAGAGGGCAAACCGTGCAACAATAGTACCTCGGCCCAGACAACAATTCCCTCCAATCCTTTGTACAACAATCCCAACTCTAGCCATCAAGCGCCACCAACGACACCTACAATCAACAACCACCTGTTTGGCAACTCATATATGCCCGCAGGCGGCGCTGTAACAGCACCAGCACCACCGTGTTATAACTACGACAATTATACAGCATCACAACAAGGCTTACCGCCCTATTCTAGCCTACCCTTCCCGCCCAGTGGTGGCAGCACTGTCCCAGGTTATGAAACCTACTCGGGCGTGTCTTGTGAAGTGCCGTACTACAACAACAGTCACAACCAGCCGTATACCTTGCTCAGCAGCCATTTTAATTCTTCGCCAGGCATTCGCGCGTGGTAGTCTTGACGATAATGGAAATGAGCTTTAAAATACTAACAGTGGCGTAAGAAAGTGAAAAAAGAAGACAGAAGACTTTAAGAGTTGATGGTGTCTGGTTCAGCACGCGCGCCGTTTTCTGTTGTAAAAAAAAATCTTATTTATATTAGCTGTCTAATAGCGTCCTACGAAGGCAATGAATTGCACCATGTGTCCTGTAATAAATACGTACTCGTAAATACATTTTCTAGCGCCCCGAACCAACGAATAAATCCGTCTCAGATTTCAGGGTCGAGTCGAGGAAAACAGTGAAGAAATGTTCTGGAAGAAAATCTTTCAAAGAAGAATTTTTAATCCACGTCGCGACAGCCAAAGTAAACCAGAAATGCGCAAGTAATAGGAAATCTTTAAAAACACTTAACATAATTTCCTAGTTATACGATAAATCAACATTGCACATGTATCCCTTGATTTGGGGCCCATGACAAGAACGGTATATAAACAAGAGGGGACACGTCACCTTGTACCATTTCGCTTCTACCAATTCACTTCGCACCAAAGTGCATTTTGTACCTTTTTCATTTCTTACCCTTTGCACTTTGCCTATAACTGTGACCAAGCTGTGTGCAGAAAAATCCAGAGCCTTGGTTTGCACGTCTTTTACATAAATACACAGATACACATATTTTGCAGTTACATTGCTTTTGTAAAGGATGTTTTCTGTTCACAAGTACGAAATTCCTTAGGTGAGGATTAGCTCTGCAGTTTTGCGAAGCTATTTTTTTTCGAAATAAATGGGGCGCAATTGGGTAGATGGCAGAACTTGGCCACCTAAAGCGTGGTCGTCTTACGGCCGTAGTCTACAGACAATGACCTCGAATCATGATATGCACCTTTTATAAAAAAAAGCAAACTGTAGGGTGCCAAACATTTATGTTCTGATTTCTACACCTTACAAGGATGGGACACATTCGCAAGATGAATGCAAAACTTCTATCTGTAAACAAGATAATTCTGATTAATAGGAAAAACACATGTGGATATAAATGACAAGCTATAGCCTATTTTGAAAAGTGTGCTTAATTTTACAATCTTTATTAATATTAGATTTATTATTGATGTTGATTTTGATACGTAGTGGAAGTGGTACGAAATGCACTTGGTATGAAGTGACCCTTGCCCAAAACAAGAGGTACAGACACATCCATAGGAACAAGAACGTTACAAGCACGCTTACAAGTGACACTCGTAACTATAGTTTTTTTTTAACTTTAAGATAATAAATATGTTAAGAAAATGCCTAAGACTCGGGGGTACAAAAAGGGCAACGATCTCAAAAACGGGGAAGATCGGCCTGAAACGTTGGTAAATACAGACCTTTTCCATTTTAAGCCCACAATAATACCTTAACTCTTAATGATGTGATCAAGATTATTTTTAGATTTACTTACCATTGTAGCTTACGTTTTACACATGTGTTGAGTTTTTGCAAAGCTGGCTCGGCAGCGTCCATAAGGACTGTTGTCTTACAACTGTGGCCTCTCACTCCTTGTTGTGTGCCGCCTTCTGTGCTGCATCCGCGTCGCTTCTAAGTAGATAGGAATTAAGCAGTTAAAAAAAGGTACACATTTTATAATAGGATGTAATAGTAAGCAATATTTTTCATAATTACAATTATGGATTAGGGATGACGATACCAACGACAAGTGGCATGTCATCGTCTGCAATAGTATCGCGATTTTTACTTAAGAAAGTAGCAGACACTACAAATTTTCATCTCCAGTCCATCTGATTACTACCTTTACTGAGAATTAGTATTAGGCCACTGAACCGTACAAACGTTCTTCATCCCTTAATGTGGTGCGTCAATGTGTCTATAAGGACTGTATATCATCTGCATACCGTCCAACTAAGATGGCAAACATGCACAGCAATTCTCAATAAAAAGGACCCAAACAAACTTTCGTGTGCCAACCGCACGCCACCTGTGACTTAAGCTTGGGGCTGCGGGTTAAAAGCGTTCGAAAGACCATGTGAGACGCGCTCGCGCAACTGCTGTGGCGTTAGAAATAAGGAAATTTTTGGGTCGTTTTTATTGAGAAGTACTTACATTTCGACTTATTTAGTTCCTCTTAGTATTTTTTGAATCGAAAACTATCGTTTGCTTGCGCCTGTCTAAGGATCTATATCTAAGCAACCATATTTTTAAATTCACTTTTACATAGGTGACCTTGTCAGTATCCTTTTATTTTGATTTTTTGAAGTTTTTTCTTTGAAGGGATATGAAAGATTGCTCTCGGAATTTGGCTTTCTTGGAGTCATGATGGACAGCCAAGAACACTCGGAGTGACGCATTGATATGGCCCAAGACTTGATAGCGCCCTGGTTGGTTTGTCTGGTCAAAGCGCAGGTCTTGCTTTTCACAGCAAAGCAACAGCAGCAGCGCGGAGAAGGCCAAAAAGCTTTTAAGGCAGGCGCCGCGACGTCGGCGCCGGCGTTATGTGATACGGACCCTCTAAGGGTGCGGGGAGGGAGAAAAATGTGTGAAGGTCTTATGCGCAATTTCACCCTCCGTTTAGTACGCATGACAAGTCAAGCAAACAGGTCCTTTTTCAGTGCGCGACAAGTAAATTAGCCTTGAACATGGGACAGGGTTGTAATAATTTTAAAGGCGGGAAAGAAGGGATTTGGAGAAAGCTTGTGACATTTTTCATTTATGGAAGATAGCCTAATTCTTGGTTAGAAAACAACGATCTCTTAAAAAATAAATAATTCGTGCTATTTTAGTTTTACGTTCCGAAATTTATCTTAGGCCTGTTTATGGCACGTTTTAAAGTTTTACGTAGTTTTTAATTTTTTTTATCTTAGGTTTTATTAAAAAAAATAGAGACAAGCTTGAAAAGGGCTATGTTTGTATAAAAGAAAGGATTTAATTGCAGTTTTAGGGGCTTTTAGAGTCTTAAAAAGGACGACAATGAGAAGTACTGTTAGGAAGAAGGCCAATGTTAAAGTACACGGAAGGACTAATTGTTGTCTTAAGCAAGTTCTGGCTGGCATATCGAGTGTCGTGTGGCTAAGCTAAGCAGCTGTCCTTTTTGCTTTTAATGACTGACCCTATGACCTCCGGAGTGGGCTGTGGACCAACAAAGAGCTCAAGTAACATGGCAGCCCGACTCTTGTCCATCAACAGCCTTCCACTGGCGCTTTTTTCTAATATTTCAAATCACTTCTCCTTGGTTTGGTCTTCTAGTTCAACGCATAGGTGGCGAGAGCTTCCGATCTTGGCATTAAAAGATATATTTATTACTTTCATTGTGTGAATTTGCTACAAAGCAAAGGTAAATCTTTATTGTGCATATTTAGTTTTAAGCCAATATTGTAGCGTATTAATGAAAGAATTTCTCTAAGTATGAATCGTATTATAGGAACTCAACTTTAAAAATGTAAATTTCACAATATATTTTTCTAGTGGTGTAATGTGTAGATGCTTCGACTTCATTAGGTATGTGTTTCAACGGGACATGTATTGTATAAGAAACTGATACGGCAGTCGCTTAGATTGATTTAAGAAAGTGCATTTTTTTCATAGGGCTGTATGGTGACGCCATCTCTCTAACGGCATTTCGTTACACCATCTCATTAGCCATGTTGTGGTCTGTAGCACAGTAAGCTAAGGACTTTCAACCTTCTCGTGTTTATTGTGTATCTTCTTGCTATCTCATACAGACCACGCAAGTACTATCCAATGCAATTACGGTCTTTTATTTAGCATGTAAATTTAAAATCTCGTTCTTTTGTAGGTTATGAAAGAGTGGAAGAGTTGTTGCCACAAAATATCCATCTTTAACTGCAGCACACCGAGACAAGACTCCAGATTTGTATGAAAAGTTAATTTCGTTACAAAGAACTGTTTGATAACGGAACTTTCATGTTATAACCTAACTTAACTTACTCACCCAAACTGGCCTAGGATAAGCTAAGGTAAGTTAAGTTAACTAAATTAGCTTCACTGACTTAATATCAAAGGACCTCACAACACCTACCCAACACCATACGTACTTTAGGACAGTAAGATATCGATGTACGAACGGTTTTAAAACTAACTTTTAGCTGTGGTGGTTAGACGCAGTGGCGTAACGAGGCTAAACGGCAAATGGCAAAAAGGCGCCCCTCCCGCTAAAAAAAATGAACAAAGGAGAACGCAATAACTATATTGGCTTTTCTTTATAATGCAAGGCTCAATCAAACGCCTAGGTGCAATCACTCCATATTACTTCAACCAGAGGAAGAAAGTAGAGTGGAGAAGACCGGGGTCGATTGCAACTCGATGTATTTTTGCGTATTTTTTTAAAGGAAAATGATAGCCTAAGCTACCTGCTAGCTCCTATTTTGGCAACCCTATAACGGAAACTTCCGAATACGTCAACCACATTATCTTTCAAATTTTACGAATTTTGTTACTCCCTTATTTGACCTGAGTCTTCTTATATTAGCAGTACACAACAGATGGGTGAGTAGAGCGGAAAGAAAAATTAAGAATGCAGTAACTTCATGTATTCATTAAAATCCTTTGTTTCGTTATATTCTTATGAAACGTTGTCCTCAAGTATTGTCCCGCAACTGGTAGACGGTCGTAATGTCCTGTGTTTTGTAAATGAACTGAGGGCGTGCCTAACACACAGAAATCCGGTTGTAAAGTAGAGCTTTTGTGTTCGCAAGGGATAGAAATGGGCGGATCGTGATCGGAAAATTGCTTTGGATCACTTCCAATAATAAAAAAAAAAATGGTAACTTGATCCGTGATCGGCTCTACGGATCGTGGTCCTCGAATGTGACCCATGACTACGGATCACATTTCCGGATAACGACTCGCGTAAAGAGTTCACGGATTATGATCCGCGATCTGTGATCCATTTACACGGACTGTGATCCGAAAAATAGAGCCTGCGTACCTCGTGATCCGTGACCTTCAAGTCTCGGACGCTTCACTCCCTTTAGGTAGTAACTTACAAAGGGGCGTTCTACTAGCAAATTCAAGTAAATTTGAAAAATTATTCAAAATTTAAGTTAAGACACTAGTAGAGAAGACTCGGTTCAAAAGTAACGCGGCGCGAAAGTAACAAAAATCATAACTTTTGAAAACAAGTTTTTTTGTGGCTGCCAAAAATCCTACTAATAAAAGCACTCTTAATAAAAGTCACATGTGGAATGATATGGAGTTAACCAAGATATTCAATAATGTGTAACTTCGCTACCTTTTTTTAAAGAAGAAAACATGGGTGGCATGTTTTCGCCCATTGCGTTCACTATGGTCGACCAAAAAAATTTTAAAATTTTTTGAGTCATTGAATACAAACGAACAGTGTGTGAAGAGCTCAGACACCGCAGTCCCATACTTGTTTTTACACGATACATAGAATTCCGAGGACACCTGTCGAACCGACAGTGGCAGCCGATGCCTCAATCATTCTTTCGAGAGGACCATTACCTGTGTTTTGAGGATACTCAGTTTCATGCCCGCAGCGGTGGACTCGTCATAAAAGCGATTCAGTACGCTCTGTAACTTTACCTGATTGCGAGCCAACAGGCCACCGTCATCGGCAAAGAGCAGAGACTCCCTACCTTGACGTCACCCCTCCTGACCTAGGCTACGCCTGCTATTTCTGTACATATGCACAAGGAACAGGAAAGGCGAGAGGACACACTCCTGTCTCAGTCCAAAGCGTAGCGGAAAGCTTTCTGACGTGTTGTCAGATATATGGATGCAGCTTCTGCAATAGTCATGCAGGGATAGGATAGCTCTTAGGAGTTATCTCCAAACCCCGTACTCTCGCATTGTTTGTCCAAACTTACCTTTGGGAACCCGGTTTTTTGCCATTTCCGTCTCCACAAAACAAATGCAGAATTTTGGTCATACTCCCAGTTTTTCTTCATGATTTGTTGAAGGGTAAACAGATGGTGGGTGGTACTATGTGGTGTGGTGAAATCCACATTGCTTCTCGTGTAGGGCAACCTCCCCAATAGTTCTCGCTCTGTTCTCCAGCACTTTGGCATACACCTTTCCTGTTATACTGAAGAGCGGAGTTGTACGATAATTCGCTCAATCCTTGGAGTCTCCTTTCTAAAAAAGAGGAGCTACAGCCACTGTGTGCCAGTCTTTCGACGTTTTCCCCGATTTCCACGAGACTTCGCACGCTCAATGCAGCCACGCGGCTCTACTTGCGCTCACAGACTTAAGGGCTTCGGCTCAGATTTCGTCCACTCCCAAAGATTTCCCGTTCTCCAAGGTCAAAATGGCTTGCAGGATTTCACCGAGTGAGAGGCCAGATTCTTGACTAATGGGCTCGCGGTCAGCGCTATCGGTACTTCTATCAATTGAGTTAAAGATCTCTTCAAAGTATTCCTTCCACCTCCCAAGCTTATTCACCTCTCCGCCAGTGGCTCCCCGTTACGGTCTTTTATGGCCGAAGGGCCTACTGCCGTTCTCGCCGAAGTCTCCGGATGGTTTGCTAGGAAACTTTGATTGCATTATGGTAGTCGGTCTCCATCTTTTCGCTGAATTTCTTCCGTGCTTCCTGTTTTGCCGTTTCGACCATGCGTTAAAATTTTTTTTCACGACTTTGTAGCTCGTTATTGTTGCCACTGACCCATAGGATAATATGTGCTATACACTTTGTTTTTAGCGGCGACAGTTTCACGAACCTCCGGTGTCCACTAACGGGTCCGCTTCCCGATGCCACACTTATTATCCATGGTTTTCTCCCTGCAGCCTGAAGGACTCCAGCTAGGAATAGGGTCCACTCGTTTTTTACGCCGCCGGTTGGCAGAGGAAGCTTGGAGTAATTTTCGCCGATTACCTTCGCAAAACTCCACACAGGTTTCCTTCGCCCTCAGCACCTTCCACTCGCTCGTTTTTTAACTTGTGAAGTTTTTCGTGCTTTGTGTAGTGTAACCGTCATACAGAGTCTACTGACCACTAGGTAGCGATCGCTAATCAGCTCTACCCCGCGGTACCCTCTGGTGTCCATAACAAGGCCTTTTGAGATCCTCTACGACAATGATGTAATCTATCAGGGACCGTTGTTGACACGAAGCACCAGTCTGGCTGGTACACTCCTTGTGCCACGTAAACGTGTGGACACTTGTGCTGGAAGCAGATCTTCGTGAGGTTCAATACATTGCCTGCGCAGAAATCGAGCAAATTCTTTTCGCTTCGGTTTTGAGCGGTTTCGACGATTTTCCGATCACTTCTCCCCAGGTTTGTTTGTCGTTCCCTACACGCGCATTGAATCCCCCATCAGGATCAGTCGATCATTCCGTGGGTATGTAGAGAGGGTTTGATCGATGTTTTACTGACAAGAATTTTTGGAAAATATAGCGCTTTCCGTCAAACTGCTGCTAAGAAATTCCAGTGTAAAACGGTCATCAGGGTGGGGCAATACAGTGGCTCTTAAATGAAGAGTGTTTTGTTTTGGTCGATTTGTTAGATTTACTGCCTCTTGACGAAGAATTTTAAGCAAAATTGAAATTCATGGACTCATGAGCACTGGACAAAGCATGATATAGTATGTCAAAGGACTGTTACGAAAGAGCCGATATATATATATATATATA
>JAGQDJ010000305.1:0-32612 GCA_022885665.1 Triops longicaudatus
GCACTTAGTTAGCTTTCTTTATCAAGTTGGGTAAACCAACAGTGTATTGGGAGACCAGAAAATTGTTCGTGACGAATTTCACTCCAAAAGATTTTCCATTCACTTCCTTAACGATAAAAATCTCAGCCATGCACATGAGTATATTCTCTTTTTTATTTATTTTTTAACGCTGTCATGTTTATGTAAACATGGGTGTTTTTCGTTTAGTAGATACGATCGATAAAACATCAAGTGGTATTGAAGCTTGTCAAAGCTTTCTTCTCTATTAGGCTCTTAAGAATTCAAATCCATTGCATAGAGTGTCGAAGCTAAAAGGCCAAACAAAGGGAGGAAGTGTTAGCTCTTCGCTTCTTTTGATGGTATCGATCAATATAAAGAAGTATGGTAGATTTCTATTAAATGAGATGAATAGAAATAAGCTAGTTTATGCAGTATTCTGGTCTAATTAAGAAATATAAATTTTATTCCTCTTTTTGATAAAAAAAAACGGTGTTGAGCCTAGTTTTCAAACATGAATAATTACTTAAAAAAGGCACCACTATGTCCCCCTCTCGGACCTTTCCGACACTTCATCGTTTGCTTTGCCGTAACATCACGTCGCCAGTCTTGACTGGACAGCAGCAGATACATGAGCGAACTTAACCATGTCTGACCAAAAGTTTATACTTCCTTTGGAAAGAAGCACATCTCCTTTCTGTAAATTAGCTTTCGTAACGAGTGCGTTAGTTTCGTGGACGCATCCATTACCTGCTAACAAAATAATACGGTGTCTACGTTACATAGTCATTGGTTTCATCTTCTTTGGTCTCTTATTTGATGTCACCTGCAACGTCTATTATTTAATACGCTCTTCAACTAATACCCAAAACATGGAATATATCATTGCCATTTGCTCCCGATATCTCCAGGTTCCTCTGTCTCTAACTACTCTTGTAATCCTAACGTGGAAAAGAAAATCGCTTTATAGTTTTTTCCAAGACTGGTGGCAACTTGAAGAAACTCATCACCGTACTAACGGTTCTCACCCAAGTTCATTTTGCTACGCATACAGTTGGTTCATTTTTGTCAACGTAATGTTTAGTGCGCTTTACATGGTCTACTTTGGACTACAATACCCCCTAGCGGCTTCTGCAGTCCTTAGTTCGGAATTTCTTCGAAATTCGCGTTACTTTTATCTTTACTATGCCATCTACTCATGCTTAATGTTTTATCACATGCTTCTTAGCGAAATCGGGTATGCGTTTCCGAGTTACATTTACCGACATCTGGCGTTATCACTTCATAGAATCCAAGATACTTTCATGGCTGACGTTTCGCTCAGCTAGCCACAATTGGGGGGCCACGTGGCCACCCAATACAACAACTTCTTTGGTCATGGGGATTCGGCGACGGTGGCGAAGAGCGAGAAATCATCGGTGTTGTATAAAGACACCATACATCAACTAAGAAATCATTACGAACGAATTAGAAGTCTTGTGAAGAAAGCGAGAGAACTCTTGAATATACTGGTGTTTACCAGCTACGTGATGTCATTTTTCGCCGTCTTGTCTGTTGTGTTCTTCTTGCTCGGTGCACTTGTGCTTATGAAGGAAAAAAGGCTGGAGATGGGCAGTTTTGACGTAGTAATTATAACTACTTATGTCCAAGCGTGTTTCGTTCTTAAACTTGTCGTTTACACCAACATGTACACCACTTTACCGAACCAACTGGACGAATTTAAGGAAAAAATCTGCATCATTTTTGGACAGATACGAGACGACCTTTCCGACGAAGAACGGCAAGAATTAAGGGATTTTGTTAGCCATTTACGTGTCAAGAAGTGGGTGATAAGGCCTTTAAGCATGTTTCAGGTGACGAACGGGACTTTACTGTCCATGACGAGCTTGGTGGTAACTTACGCAATCGTGTTTTTTCAAGCTTTGATTTCTTCTTCCCATGCATCGTAACTTAATTGCACCAAAGTTGTGTTTCGTCGCCAAACAGTCTTATTTTTTATGTAAAACAAAGAACTGTGGATAAATGTAGCTTAATAGCGAAATTCACAGTGGAAGTCGGTATCGAAAGATTTTGTGCACAAGGGAGATCTATTTGTTCAAGCACATTCGTTTATTGTAACAACGAGTTTCGTATGTAGAAATTATAATACAACAGAACTCGAACATTCTAACATTGAACCTTTACAGTTGGCAGTGATCAGGTATACTCACGTATTAATAGCTGCATAACTAATAAGGAATCTTAACTATTTGAAATAATAACTGTTCTTTTTGGTCTCTATTATTTCCCGTTCTCTGAATTACCGTCGTTTAATAACGGGGTAACAATATCGTCTAAAGGGTTCTAGAAGAGACTCGAGTCAATAGTAACATTTCGCGCTTCACTCGTGCCACGAACTTAACTAGCATCTGAATGTATAACCACTAGATGCCGGTGTATCTATGCTCTCTATATCTAATAACGCAGGCTTTTGGTTGCTACTTCGTCTGTTGTTTGCATTCACAATAAAGTCACTGGGAAGAATACATATGTGGGAATAGAACTTGGTAGAGTTGGGAATGGCCTCTGGGCTTCTTGGGCTTCCGACCGTTCTCCTCTATGGCCGTGCCGCGCGTAAGGTTGCGTGGATCCCGACTGACTTCTTCGTTTAGACAACCTCTATTTCTACGTAAGACCGACCTAATTAGCCGCTTAAAGGAACTCAGCTTTGGCACCCAAGAACACGTTTTGGAACGACGTGCCTCCGTCTTTTCCTTTAGGCCTACGTGAAAGTTTTTATTATTTATTTTAAGACAGTGCTTAAGTGTTAGTTCTATGACTTTCAAACTACGGCTACTTGACTTTTAAAGATTTAACATTTTTCCTTGTTACACTATTAAGCCACTTCATGCTTCTTAAAAACGTAAAATAAGGCTAAACTAGCCTTCTAACTAGGAGGCCCTCATTTGTTGCTACTGCATAAACCGTTGGGTTACCAATAACATCGTGTTTAACTGGCGTTTTCCCGGAACAAAATTTACAATTAAATATCTAACGATACACTAAACATTTCATAACGAAAGTTTGCATTTGTAGTCCTGAGTAATACTGCAATATATTAGCTTCATATGCGCCAAGAATAGTGCACTTTAATTAAAATTATGCAATTAAACAAGAAAAATGAGACGAGTTCTGGAGGCGCCGTTTTCAAACGCCACGGTTACCATGACAACATTCTAAAGATAAACAGTGCGTGTTGTTTTTACAGAGAATAGTTGATGTTTCTCATAATCAATTACAGCTGGTTATTGTACTTAAGTTAAGGCACCCGTTTTCCTTATTTCTACGATGGATTTCCTTACACCTGATAACTCTGAACTCTACCACAAGCTACGTCATGCAGCGTTGCCGTTTTTCTCGGCTCGTGTCCCATTATGGCAGCCCCGAGAGAATAAAACTTAGGAGCATCAAAATTTAGCTTTGGGAACAGCAAAAAGCCCACATAATTGCATATATGGGCATATTAATACACTGATCAAGTTTCCAGATACATCTTGTCACTTCATGGCACTTTTTGTCACAAAAAGGTAGCGCAAAGTAACAATAAGCTATTGTAGGTGACAAGTAGCAGAAAACCACTAACACAGCGCGTTACAATTAAATGGGAGTCATCTACCTAAATTGCATTAATTAGTCTCGAAACAAAGTTGCACAAAGTGTGGTTTTTCCACTCTTCACTGTCAGTTAATTTTGCAGCAGACCAATAAGTCGAAGTACGCTTCTATTAGATTAAATTCTCCATAGTAACCCAGAACGCACCGTAAACAGTTTATGTTCAGTGGTTCACTGGTTCGAAAAGCACCAAATACTTCATGGACTTTTCTCTGTCGTATGGTCATTGTCCAGTCGGTACTAGACTCTTGCAGACACGAAAGTATGGTTAGGATGACTGCCGCAAATTTTGTCCTGCCTCTTGAACGAGACCTATTTCCTATCTGCAAAACAGCCTCCATCACCTGTGGATTAATTTCGTGGGAACGGCCGTTACCCACAAATAAAATTGTACTCACTTTGCGTTTTTTTACCGTGGGCTTACTTGGCGTTTGTCTGTTTTCCGTTCTACCCTTTGCTGTCGTCTGTTATTGGGTTGGTGAATTCAGCTCGGACAAACTGGTAGCTGTTGTGTCCGGGTCCTTCTACTTACCCTTGCCTCTGATTACTCTCGTTATCCTGACTTGGCAGAGAAATTTGACCCACAAGTTCCTGGAAGCCTGGCGGCAACTTGAGGAAACCCTTGAACACAAGAATGGTCCTACCAAAATTTCTACTTATTGTTGTTTTAGTTGTTTCCTCATTGTTCAAATGTTGATCTACACGAGTTGTAGTGTCTATCATGTTGTACAATACCCAGAGTCGGAGACTGCATTTTCCGTGTGGGTGTCAGTGATAAGCTCCAAATACCTGTACCTTTACTACGCTTTATTTTCGTGGTTAATGTTTAGTCAGCTGTTGCTCTCTGACATGGCGCTAGTGGTACCAAGTTTCACCTACCGTCACCTGGCGTCGACACTGCTCCGAATTGAACACGCCTTCATGTCGGACATTACCGTTATACAACAAGAGAGTTCCGCCTGTTCCTTTCAAAACTTTCCTGTCGACTTGAAAATTTCGAACTTTGTAGACTTGAAGTCTAGTACTATTTTAGACAAAGTAGACAGAAGAACGATATTGTTTAAGACTTATAATGCTGTTATCCGTAGGTTGTGGAATCGTTACGAACATTTAAATGATCTAGTGAAAAAGGCGGGGGAACAGTGGGGTTTTCTTCTGTTTTCCAGTTACGTGGGCTATTTTCTAAACCTCTGCAAAATTGCTTACACTTTTCGAAGTATGCTTGTCAGTGCTATGCAAAGGCAGTTTCACAATTTTGGAGGTCTTGAAGTGATAGTAATGACTTTATACGCTCAAGTTGTCATAATTGCTAAACTCATTGTGTTGACGAATATGTGCAACTCCTTACCAAAACAGTCGAAACAATTTTTAGAAAATATCAATACTATATTTTACCAAATACGGGACGAAATGACATCGGAAGAACGGCAACTAATGCGCGATTTCATTAATCATGTGAACACGAAGAATTGGTCCATAACTCCTTTAGATATGTTCAAAGTTACGAACGGCACTCTGCTTTCTATGACGAGTCTGGTGGTCACCTACACTATTGTTTCTATTCAAACTTTTTAACTGAAATGTGTTATTTCCCTGCCGCTGTCAATACAGAAGATAAGTATGCACTTACGCGAATTTTGTTCTTAGCTCACTAATGAGATTTTACCACCTGCGTTGCATTTATGATGGTCGCAAGTCATGCCTAATTCAGTCTAACACTACTTCGAAAGTTATTTCAATTTTGCGATTCGTTGTTGCTTACCCAGTGGTTCGACTATTTGCTTAATTAGCGAGATGATAGAGCACTTTTAGATTAGCCCTTACATTTGTTATTGCAGCGCACAATATTTCGACCAAAATGTATTTTCAATATTTTGTCATTTTTTTGCAAATATTTGTATCAATTAAGTCTACTTTTCTGTTATTTTGGTATTTTTAGGTTAGGTAAGCCTTTCTTTCTATTTTTTCAGTAATCTAGGTTAATTTACCCTTTCCTTCTGATATTTCCACAAAAATTTCAGGCAAAATTAATCTTTCTCTATATGGTTCAGCATAATGTAGTTTGTTATTTTTTCCATAGGTTGCATAAAATTAGCAATAATTTAAGCTAGCTTTGGGAAAAGTTACGCCTTACGGTTGTTTTGATGTTTTGAACGTCAGATATAAGATTTTTGCAATAATTTTCGTCACATATAAGAGTGCGTCTTATATTATCTGACGTAGAGAAATTAAATGTGAATGAAGAAAAATTTAAATCGTAATTTTCTTTTTGGACTTGTATTCTTTTCATTGGAGCCTTTAGAAAAGACTAAGAACTGTACACATGGTATTAGAGACATCATATGTTTACAAGATGAAAGTGAGGTCTCGTTCGGAAATGAGGCTAGAGGAGACACGGGACAATAGTAACATTTCACGCTTTGTAAGTTTTTACCGTGCCACGAACTTAAGTAGCATCTGAGTGTATAACAAATTAATGCAAATATATCTCTGCTCTCTTTGAAGTCATTGTATGCGTCTTAGAAACTTAAAATAAGGGTAAACTAGCCAGCAAAACCAGGAGGCCCTCATTTGTTACTACCGTTGGGTCACAATCCGACTTTTACCGATCTGAAATTGATCCGGATTTAAGACCATTTGTATAACCTCGTAAGGTTTGAGACATTTACAAAAGCTCATTTTGTAGTTAGCTGAACTTGAAGGCAACCGTACTTCAGTGATTTGGCATGGGCTTCAGTAGAGAGCAACTTGTTCGAAACGGAGCTCATTCTCTGAACAATCAAGGGAACGGTGAGCTCTGCTAACGTCTTTCACTCCCTGGAACGAGAAAAGCTAGCGGCAACTTTAAAAATAGCGGATTTTATTTTCCCTGACCTCAGACCTTTTGCTTATAAATTTTCTTAAAATGTAAAAAATTTTCTAGCATAGTAATTACGTCACATGAAACTGGAAGTCAATTTAGGCGCTAATAAACTGAGCCTTCTTTTAACAAATCAACAGTCCGCTTCTAAGTGTTCAGAGTATGGAGGAATCGTGCGTTTCTAAACATTTTCTCCTTTGTAAGGGGTTATAAGTTCGCGGATACGTCCTCCAAAGTTACTTGCAACACTTATTCTGAGGTTTACTTCACGTCAAGCCAAGCAACTTTCAATTTAATTCGACATCTGAAAGTAAATTCTACATATCAATTTCATGAAAAATTTTTCCTTCATATTTCGCTATTTTTTGCAACAATTTTCCTTTACAGCGTAGATATAAGCACCCAGACCAACAAGGCAAGTTTTGGATAGAAAAAGAGCGATCCGCGTCTTCCGTCGGCATGCTTACCCCCGGCATTTCCATTCATCTTCCACCATCGCAGAACGGGCCTAGTTCTTTTTATCTTCCGTCAAGCACACATGCAAAATCTCTCATGAAACTAATTAAGATGCAACAAGATATATACAGTAAATGTATAAATGTACGTAAGTTATGAAAAGATGAGTAGGCTTAGCGTCGAACTTGAAAATCCTGCCTTTGGTATGGGTTAAATGTGATTTAAGCCCCTTTCGTCATGATTCGGATTTCTGTTTGAGCTTGAATTTTTTAGCGAAGAGAGACTTTGGGCTTGGAGCTGGGTTTGATTTTACCTAACGAAATGGGCTTGGGTTTACTTTAAATTCCTTTTTTAAGGCTTAGATACAAGTCTCGTTAAAATTAACATAGTGCTAAACGTGCGTTTCCCTTTAAGAAACCTGAACAACCAAACTTTAAATACACTAAACGTATCCCAACGAAAGTTTGTACTTGCAATCACGAGAAATATTGGAACATTTCAGTCCGTCAAGAAATAGTATACTTTAAGTAAAACTGTGTAAACAGAAAAAGAGCAAGACGGTCTGGAGGCGCCGTTTCGAAACCACGGTTACCATGACAACATCTACATACAAACAATGTGTTTTGTTTTTACGGAGTATAGTTGTTCCTCGCAACCACTTACAGCTGGTTAGTTATTTACGTTAAGGCAGCCGTTTTCCTTCTTTCTATTATGAATTTCCTTACACCTGACAATGTTGAAATCCAAAGCAAATTACGTCATGCAGCGTTGCCACTTTCCCCGGCTCGTTTCACATGGTCAAGAAATCGGCTGTTACTGTCTTCTCGAGGGGTGACCTGGGATTTCTAGATCTCCTGTAAAAATAACTATCGGACTGTGGTGTCCGAGCTTTTCACACACTGTTCAGTAGCATTCATTGAGCTCAAAAATAATTGTGTAAAAATTGTTCGTCATCTATAGTGAATGCAACGATAAAAAATACGCCACCCGTTTTCTTGAAAAAAGGGTAGGGAGATTGGACATAATTGAGTATCTTCATTAATTCTCAATCATTCCACGTGCAAATTTTATTAAGAGTGCTCAGCGGTATGTAACACGACTAAGATTTTTTACAGTCACAAGAAACCTTTTGTTCAAAAAGGTATGATTTTTGTTACTTTCGCGTCACGTTACTTTTGACCCAAGTCTCTTCTACACGTAACTATATAGAACATAACCAATCTTAATGAGCATGTGTTGATAAGCAAAATAGCACTATATAGACAGTGGTCAGACAATATAATAAAGTTGGGGGTTTTATATTTCGGAGCTGAAAACCGTGTTTACTTTTCCAAGCACTTGAATGTAAAATAGGCCGAATAAGCTAGGTTGCAAATAACGACTATCCTTTGAAATAAGGTAACAAAAGGAAACTTTGATTTGACAC
Organism: Triops longicaudatus; assembly: GCA_022885665.1. Taxonomy (NCBI): domain Eukaryota; kingdom Metazoa; phylum Arthropoda; class Branchiopoda; order Notostraca; family Triopsidae; genus Triops; species Triops longicaudatus. Next base: position 8,391 of record JAGQDJ010000305.1, read on the forward strand.
TTCGTCCTTTCCAGCATACTCGAGTCTTGGAGAAATTGGAAAAGGCGTCTCTTTTCCAGGTAAACACTACAAGACTGGCAAATGTTGGCAGTAGTAGCAAAAAAGGAAGCTCACAACAATTGTACTACGCTGCCGTTACTTGGCAAATAACGTGAAAGAGTGTAGGTAATCTAAGCATATTCCGAACACAAACCTAGGCCAACCGGTGCAAAAGCTCACATGTTGAGGATCTCAAATACCGATTCAAAAGAGCGATTTCGTTTGACTCTTCGTTCGCTAAACCGGTATCTTGTTGTGAACAGTGCCCAGCTTAAATAGCATTGATTTGTCCCAGAAACTCTTGCTGGGTGAAAGGAAATTCAACTGCACCATTTGTTAAGCCTTCTTCGGAAACCTAATAGAGCAAGAAGCCTATGAAGCCCCGCCCAACTTACTGTTATGTAACGAATGGTTGAACTGAACAGCAATTTTTGTTTCTGAACTTCACTCTGAACAGAAATAATGGAGCTGATCAGGAGAACGCTTTGCCCACAATAAACCAAGAGTATTAGCAGTGCGTGATAGTTAGCTGCGGACAACATTACTGCGACTTGGTCTCGAACAGCTTTGATGAACGCTAGAAATCCATTTGTACTTTGAAGACACCCGAGTTTTTTAAGTCTCCTTAAGTGCATTTGTTTCGCAATCCTTTTCGAAATATTTCCTTAAAAATAAAACTGGACTCATTATCTCATACTTTTCCTGCAAATGCCTTTGCTTACTACTACTTTGTTCCCTTTCAAAACACGAATGACGTAACTGTATTTTTGTGATATGGATACATGCGAAACGTTGAAACTTCCGTAGAATATAGTTTCATATTCTTCCGGCCAGTACTTGGCACAGTGCGTTTCTTTACATTCTCCCACTCGGGCCAGCATCACTGTCACGCGTTTACCTTGATCCCATATCATGCGCCAGTCTGGTGTGTACTTCCAAATAATTGTGGACTGCACTTACACCTAATATTTGTTTAAAGAAAGTGAATGAAAACTCAACCAATGAATCAGGAAAAGATCTACAACAATTTTAAGAAAATAGAAAAAATACAGAGTTTTGATTCCCAGAAAAAAAATATACAAATAAATATGTTAAAACATAAAAAAGGACATAAGTTCTAAAATAAGACACTATACCATAATTCAGAGAAACATGCGTCAAACTTCCATCCGTTTACGTTACGTATTTTCAAAAGAAGAACAGCGGCAAGTTCGTGCTTTTCTTCTTTGTGCGAATATGAACCAGTGGTCTGAAAGCTTTTGAGCATGTTCACTATAACGAGTAGTACGTTACTGTCAGGGAGAAGTTTGGCCGTGACGGAAGCTGTTTTGTTCATGCAGTCTATTAAATAAAACGCCCACGTACTGTCAAACCTAACCAAACCAGTATTTTTGCGGACTGTACTTCCTTTCTGTGGACTGCACTTTCCTTGTATAAGGAAAGTGCATGAAAATTAAATCAATGGATCGGGAAAAAAGCAACTTTTTAAGGAAATAAAAAACAATAGATATGTTAAAACATCAAATATAACATGCCATATAAATGTTAAAACCTCAAAAGAAAGTATTTGACGTTCTAAAATAAGATAGTATACAACAAACAAGATCTTGTAACCTTAAAGCATATTGGGCGTGCGACAGAAAAAAGNATAAATGTTAAAACCTCAAAAGAAAGTATTTGACGTTCTAAAATAAGATAGTATACAACAAACAAGATCTTGTAACCTTAAAGCATATTGGGCGTGCGACAGAAAAAAGGGCACTATAGGGGTTACCTCAAATGCTGGTTCAGCGCTTGCTCCGGCAGTTGTGCCACTGTAGCGACGAAATAAAGGCTTCTGCGCGACAGCCGCCATGTTGTGGCCAAGTTGCTTAGCTTCTTCCATTGTAACTTGGATTCCAAGAAGAGCTGCTGCTATCATGGCTGCTATGATTATCCTAGTGACAGTCGTGAAACAAAATAGTGAAGCAAAAAATACGTTAAGCACACCAGGGTACAGTATAGCAGAATAGACACTGAAGCAGGTAGCGGTCAAGATATGAACACATAGTAAATAACTAAAAATGCTGCACGACAAAATTCCGTTTTTACGATCTGTGGACTCAAGTGGTTCCTCTAGCTGCCAGCAGGTTTGCAGAAAAACATAAATTGAAAATCTCTGCCACGTGAAAAAAAACTAGGGCAAATAGAGGCAAAGGGTAGTGGAGAAACCGAGATAATATAGCGACCAATTGGTTCTGGTCCGAGATTACCTCGTTAGACTGATAATGCGTGACAGCGTAGGGCAGGTCGCAAAACAAAACCAGGGCTGTTGATGCCACAATTGTGTAACGTAAGATGAGCAGAATTCTCTTTTGGGCAACGGGCGTTCCCATGAAATCAATGCACTGGTGCCGAAGGCTAATTTGCAGAGAGGGGAGAGACTCTTTTGAAAAGGAAGGACGAAATTTTCGACAGCCATTGTGACTTTGTTTGCGCCTTATTTCACACTGACCTAAGGACGCATCAGAAACGAACGGATGGTGCACGCAAGCGCTTTTGTACCTAAAGAATTATTGCCGAGTTCAACGAATCGAATATAAATATGACAGCTTTTGTGCTGTCTGTGAGTTACTATGGATCCCTCAAAATTCTATTCCATTAATGAGTACGCCAAGTAAATCTACTCAAGAGAAGTGGAAGAATGCCAAAAACGACATTCCTGCAACTTGACTTAGTCTTAGTTTTTGTACTAAGATAATAAACATGTGACGAAGCAACACAAAGTTTCAGGAGAAAGCAAATAGTGAACCTTCTCGCAACTTTTTACTGCAATGAAAATAAGAGCCCTTCGAATTTCCCACAAATCCCAGAGATGTAGAGTAGAGCTCTTGGTGATCAACATATAAAAAAGTACGAAATAACTAAAAAGTACTGTGAAGTAAAGGATAATCCCTTGTTGCTGTGGTTCATTTATACGCCACCAGTATCGGAAGAATCTTAAGATTAAATCTCGTTGCCGTGTCAGAAGTGGAAGGGCACTAGACAGTTTAAAGAAATCTGCAATACGCAAGCTGCACGTTTGAAGTTGTTTACCGTCCGTCCAAGCAGGAGATTTCCAATTTTCTCCCGAAGGAAGCGTTTTACCGAAAGTGACTCACCTGATTTTACACGACACAAATTTCGAAACGTTGCCAGTTTGCTGCGAAGACAAATCGTGCGCGTGTTGTCCTATTTCGGACCACAGCTTCGCAAACTGGCCATAGACGGTGCTGTAATCACGCACTTTAACGAACTTCCTTTGTTTTGGTTTGATTTCACGCGAAGACTGGCTGACTGCACCCAAGTAACGTGTCTCCAGTTAGACGTTGGACGAGCGAGGTAAGAAGGTATCACGCATTTTATACTAAACGGCAATGGACATCCAAAATTACTGTGTCCTATAAATAACAGTACAGATTCTAATTTATAAATATATGTTTCTTTTTCTCAGATGCGAAGTACCGACGAAGATATTTGCGAAAGAAGAAATCTGAACTTCAAATAGTGCGATTTTGACATTGGTCCACCGTGGTCACGTAATTCCCAAACGTAGCAACGCTGCCTAGCATGCGCTTGTGACCTGTGTTTTGGATGAAAAAATAAAGCGTCAGAAAAAATAAAGCCTCGACTACTCAAAGAAACATAACAAATTAGGTGTTTCCGGATCCAGCTATAAATAAAGTTACTCTTGGTGGCAAAAATAAAGCTTTAATTCCGCGGCAAAAGGAGGTTGAAAAGAAGCTTAATTTTGGCACACGTCTTTTAATTTTTACTAAGAAAAGGCAATTAGAGTGTTTTCTGCATATTACCGTTTACTGATGGTAACTACAATTTAAGGATACTCGTTTTGATATTTTGGTACATTTTCTGGTCGACGATGACTCGTTTAACGAACGATATTCTTGATTAATTGCAACCGTCTAAATCACTTTTCTAGTTCACTCACGGACATCAATAAAGCAACCGTAATGCCACCTAGTGGCGAGATTAAAACTATAAAAGACAACAGCTGGCTGGGGATTTTGAAGCAACAAAAACCAAGACAAGGCATTAAGTTTAACATGAAAAATCGCGACAACATGGCGTTACTCTAAAGCATAGACAGTAACAAAATTATTAAATCATATTTGCATATATGGGCGAAGAATCGCGAATCCTCGTTTTACGGAAATGAGAAAGGCACTTGTGGATGAAAAGAAACTGGTCCTAGAGTGTTTCAACGAAAAACATACATTAACTGTTGGTAGAGTCAATAGTAAGGTTTAGTACTTCAGTCTGAACCATGTTCATGCGATCAGAACGCAATTTGAGCACCGTGTTAAAGACGTCAAGCTGAGAATTCAGCCGGGCTTCTCGAGTAAGCCAGTCAATCGCGATAAACGTGCCCGTGCGACCCACTCCAGCACTAGAAAATAGTAAAACTTATTTTGTTACAATGCAAAGATATATCTATACATTAATAGCACAGAAAAAGACATACAAATACTTTCATTAATAAACTAAAAATAAATATAAACAATATTAACCATATTAAAGACTTTAATAGTGTAGAAATAAAACTTCAACACCTGCAATGGATTAAAATCGGTCCACCGGCCGACAATGACACGACACGATCTCTGACTGCTTCAATGAACGAAAGCATCGATTCTGGATTTTGCGGACAACCGAAATCCGGCCATGATAGAAAATGCATCTGCTTAATTGTCCGTTTCGTTCCATTCTAAGAAACAAGTATGAAACTTATTTAATGTCTGCCACCTTGTGTGCAATTTACTTTCAATAAATTTTGAATTCCATCGAATTTGAATTAACTTTTTTTAGAGATTTTTTTAGAATTAATCAGATCCATCAAGAACTATTTACGTGTTCCACTTCCCAATCACGGATGATGTAATCGTCCATATTGATTTGCAAAACTGGCGCAACCTTGATGGCTCCGTACGAAAGGACTTGATTTTGGTCTGGCCAGTACTGGGCGCATTTAATTTTGCCCTTTTCTACCACTTGGGTCACCATAACTACCAAGCGTACGTCTTGCTCCCAGACCATTCTCCAGAAATCTGGCACCGTTTCTGGTTTGGGACCCTGAGCAGCAATGTACTCCCTTGCTCCATCAAAACTCTGTAAAGAACAAAAATAATCATTTTTTAAAAATTATTATTTTTTAAAAAAGTTATTTGACTTGTAATACAAAGAATTGTCCGCGCGGTATAAGGCATCTTAATGCTATTATGCCGTGAGAGCTACAGAGATGGCGGTACGTTCTGCTGCAATGCAGCTGTCGAAGCTGAAGCGCACAAATTGGCCAAGCATACCAATATTATTTGCATTTATTGGTGTTAATAATTGCCATCCGTGAGTAAAAATGCAAAGTTTAACATCCGAAGACATAAAGTTTACATTTCATTGTGTTTTCCTCACATAAACTCTTTCTTTTCTGTAGTATTTCACTAAATTTTTCGCGTTACTTGGACATAAGACGCGTTGTTGTAATCCCCATGCTCGTCTCCCGCTAGAGGGCTTAGAGGCACTCGCGTGTTGTCATCTAGAAGAAACATTCACACAAAATCATTACAACCAATCTATATTGACTCTACGAAGAGGAGTTACAAGGTAAAATGTTGTTATATCGATTCTTGTTTTTGTTTTGGATCTTTGCAGCGTGCGTTTTGGTCTGGTTTTCGTTACTAAGCACTTTGAGGTCCACGAACTGTTCTCTCAGCAAGTTAGACCTGGTTTCTGTCAGTTCGTTGAGGAATGTATCGAACTGTTCAACAGGAATTGGTCTCTGGATAGCTAAATTGCGCATGGAATGCGTCGAAACCCGACGACTCGTTTGCGTGATTTCTGCGTCTGCCGGTACTTCGGGTTCTACTGGTTCGTCACGGGAGTAGGGAGGAAACGAGCGACGACAGGCGACAAGGAAATCCTTGTTGTTAATATACGATAGAAAAGTACTTTAGAAGTAGAGTATTATATAAATCAATAACAAACTCGCGTAAAATCACGAACGATTCAACAAATTTCTGTTATTCTTTTGCAGATTTCAGGAGCCTTATTTTGAGCAAGACATAATCGTAAAAATGATGTATTACCTCCAATGCCCTCTGCAATAACAACAATAGGCGATGACGGTAACAATGCTGATTACGACCAAAATGACCACGAATATGATGTAGACATGGTGTGATCGAAAAGCGGACTTTGCTGCGATTTTTTTAATGTAGTGTGATAACGAAATTTAAAACTCCCGAATGCTTACGTGTAATGATTTCGAGTTTAACGGCATCACTGCTGATGTTTGTAGACTTTGTACGAGCCATACCGTGACACTCATATTTTGTTTCTGGTTTCAAGTCAGACACGACCGTATACCTTGAGTTGGTAGTTGTGTTCTTGAAAAATATCTTTGTGTTGTTAGATTCCTAGTACGTAATCAGAATAAAAATTAATAGTACTGTCAGCAATACTACGAAATACGTACGACTTCAAATATGTTTACAAGGTAATCTCCCACACAGGCTGGATTATAGTTTGGTTCGTCCCATGTCAAAATCACGGAGTTCTCCCGCGGTGTGGAGTAATTCAGGTTTTCGGGAGGTCCAGATTCTGTTGGTTGACAACAGATGTCGATACAATGAAAATAAAATGTTTTAAAGCAATATTACGCGACTCAGGGGTAGAAAATTCCCGGATTTCTGCGAGTACCTCGTCTCCTGGCTTTCCAACGCTTCTTACAGCAATTTCGTACGTAGAACAAAGTTTTAAGTTGGCAAAAGTATAAGAGTTACGGTTAACGTGAAATGATTCATTAAATTCTTTTCCAGACTTGTCGTTTACACTAACTTCGTAGTTTTGTAAGCAACGCACGTTTTGTGTAACTATTCCCCACGCAATCAATAGAATAGTTTCGGTGTTCGCCGTAAGATTGAGATAGCTGACTTTGCCCGGACCTGGTATTCAAACTCGTGTTTATGCTTCTGGAATTCATATGATAACTGTAGTTTAAGATACTTGCGGATTCTGTAGTGAAAATAGTCTCGCGTTGAGCACCATAACGACTTCCTTCCTCTGTTTGTATCAGCGGCCAGACTTTGAGCTTATACTCTGTGCAAGGCTCGAGAGCATTGGGGTTTTGTCCTTGGTTGATGTGGATACCGCATTCAGTTGTAGGCGGCCATTCGAGCTGATTGCTTGCGTCAAGACATGCTTTTGGAATGGTAGCAGACACTACTGTAGCGCCACCTTGGGAGAAATCCTGTAGCTCAAGCTGGTAGCGTGTGGTGAAATGCGCGCAAATGGGCGGTTGCCAACTGAAAATGGCGCGCGTGTTTCCAGCTTGTGAAACGGCGAGACTTTCGACGTAGGTTTGGCTCGGATTCGGTAGGGTACGGACTACGTTCGATCGAGTCGGTTTAGCTTTAGCTTTTAAATCTTGTGGCGTAAACTCAGCCGTGACTTCGAAGTAGTACTCGGTACAGGACTCAAGATGCAAATATTTTCCCGTATAAATACACCACGTTTTCGAAGTCGCATTCGTGTACGTTTGTGTTGCCATGCCTCGGAAAAAACAATGTGAATATGTAGATGTGGCGTAAAAGATTGAAATAAGATAGGAAGAGCTTGGTCCTAAGTTTTGAGTACATAACGGAGGAGTCACATCGAGGGATATCCAAGATTCTCCTCGTTCTCTTATCGTCACATTTGCAATGCTTGTTAGATCAGCTGAAAGAAAAATGCAAATAAATAATTGTTTAATTCCTGAGTCACGATAAGGATTACGGTTCGTGAGTTGAAATGACGTTTGTATAGCCTCTGGTGATGTTCCCATCAGCCCCGCAGGCACTTCAGGAAGGATTTCAACTTCGTAGCGTCCAGTGCAAATTTTAATGTGGCTGAAGTTTGGAAAACAGGANTCTGGTGATGTTCCCATCAGCCCCGCAGGCACTTCAGGAAGGATTTCAACTTCGTAGCGTCCAGTGCAAATTTTAATGTGGCTGAAGTTTGGAAAACAGGACGACTGAGTTACGTTCAAGTGTATCGTGCCATTTTCATTGTTAACTTGGAAGCATTCGTTGCTAACACGCGCAGTTATATCGTCGTTTCGTGTATCTTCAGCATACAATTTGAGGTCGAAATTTTCAACAAATCGAAGGCACTGTGGATGAAGCTTTAGGCTCAGTGATGCCCCTGATGATCCTGCTGAGTCACTAATGATGCTGTAGTTTTCACCCGGGGCTATGAAAAAACACACTTTAAACGAAAAGCAGACGGCAATAGATCTAGTTATAGGTCTGAAGCACGGAAAAAAATTTCTAGAAGTTCAAAGCCAACCACACAGTCAGTTAAATAAATAAGGAACATTTCGAGTAAGGATTCATGTTCCCACCGCTAGAGGCGGCAGTGGAGAAGCAATCATGTCTGAAATTCTGGTGAATGCCTCTTTCGAAACAGTTAACTGACAGATTTTTAAAGAAAATCGCAGAAAGCAGGTGAGACGTAATGTTTTAAGTCCATTTCGCCTGGCGTGTCTCTATAGAAAACTTTATGCTTTCAGAAACGACAGCCCCTTTTTATTCTGTAGGGACTGTGACAGGAGACCCTCAAGTGTTTTGCGTGAATTCTAATGCTTTCTAAATATATTATTATTGTCACATAAATGTGACGTCAAACTGTTGCAAGCTTATAGTAAAATCAGGAAGCAAGTGACATTGATTTTTTGGTCGTTACCTGGAAAACTTGTTTGAAACGACGCCACTGTAGGCGGGATAGCTTCTCTTAAGTTTGCGTAAACGGGCGTAACTGCTGCTTCGTATTTCGTGCACGGTAAGGACTCGAACTCTATTTCACAGAAGGAACCTCCGCTGCAGTTGCCGTTGAATTCTTGGGTGACAGAATTTTCAGGATTGGAATCGGCTTTTAGCAGAAGGTGGTATTTCTGTATTGGATAGACAGAACAATTCGGGGCTCGGGACCAAGAAAGTTGCAAGTTTAGGGGTGGCCGGGGTACGGGGATAAGTTTAAGATCTTTAACCGACGGAGGAAGCGTTGTTGCCACTAGGCCGCTGCTTATTCTACGTTTCTTTTCAATTTTGTCATCGTATTCTCCACGGATGCGGAACTTGTATCCTGTGCAAGGTTTCAGTTTTTGGCCACAAAGCGAGGTCATGTTGTAAAAATGGTAAATATGTTCTGCGTCGTTGCGAAGATCTTTCCAAGAAATAGCTTCTTGACACATATTATTGCTTTGAATTTGGATAAGTTTATAAAGGTGTCCGGTGTTTGGTAAGCAATGTGGGCGTTTCCAACGCAGATATAACCAGTCAGCGCCTCTGTCAACCTGCGCCAAGTCTTGCGCTGCGGCGTCTTTCTCCCGTTTTTCTTCGAAAAGTAATCCCTTTTATTCTAACTTGTTAAAAATTAGTTATGCGAAGCTTTTACCTATTGGAGTAGTGATTCCAAACTCTTTTAGAATGTTCGTGGTGTTTAATAAGCCATTTTGGTCCAGTGTGATCCCAGAAATTTCTAAAGAGTAATTTGTGCATGGTTGCCAGCACCAGACTTTCGCGCAATCCTTATTATCGTTGGAAAGATTGAAGACATATTCGCCCTTTGATGAAATCCGACGTCCATCTTTTTCCATTGAAAGCTTGAAACTTTGGTCTTCCTGTTGTCGACCTCCGGAGATTCGCAGTTTAAATGAGTGAAGGCGATAACCACCATAATTTGGTTCGTAACACGCTTTCCCCATATTCCAAAACAGAGCAACCCAGCCTGGTCCACTACTTGCCCATACCATCTGCGGAATATCTCCTGGAACTGTAAATGAAGTTAGCTTTCGGTGAATTAATAAATGTACTCGTTTGTTTACCTTGCGATACAACGAATAATAATGATTCTTCCTCTACTTTTGTGCTACCAACTAACCAACGACTGTCAATTCCACGCAACGTGGCTTTATACTGAAAACACGGAGTGATTGGCATGTTTTCAAGTTGCGAACCTATTTCACGTTGATTCAAGCTTTTAACTGTATACCCAGTAACCTTTCCCACATTCAACCTAACCGGCGTTAATAGAACATTAAATAAACAGAATATTTTATTTTTACTGGTAGAGCGTTCCATCAGGTCCAATTATTGCAATATTGTAGTCTATTTCGTAGTTGTTTTCGATACATCTCGGATGTTGCCACTCGAACGTGACTTCGTTTAATCGCGCATGAGATACTCGAAAATTAAGTCTTTTATCTGAAAAAGACATACATATTTACTTCCTTTACTTTCAATATATTCTTGGACCTACTTTGCAAATTTGTGTCGAGCCGTATTGAATCTGGCCCATTAAACATATTACAGTTATAGAGCGCACTATCGTATTCTTTGCACTAAACTTCGTTATTCAAAATTCTTCATTCACTGAATATTGAGATACACTATACAAGCAACAATCTTTTCTCTGTTAATCCAATTTAATTCATGATTCTTCAAAACGTTTGATAATAAACGATATTACCTTAGTAGTACACACTTCTTCGAACATCTTATAAATGCATTTTAAGCGTTTTGTAATTGTCAAGAACAATCTAGATAGCTTAAAGTCACCTATTTACCGAATTTGCACTACTTAAAGCAGAACCATATTCAACACGTCAAAGAAGCAAAACTATTCGTCCTTTTCACCAGGAATCACACTACTGTATTGCCTCTTGCGTGCTTTGTTCAACCGACCGAAAGTGCCAAGTTTATCAAACGTCTCGCTTTTCCTGATTTTAAAGGATGTGCTTGCGGTTCTAGACGGAAACGACTTTTGTCTAATCAGTGACTCAAACCGCAGTTAAAATTACGCTTCCCTTTTACTGACCTATGCTTTTTCCTCGATTTGCATAGAACAAATTAGTTTAACTTTCAAGCGAAACTGGAGTTTTCAGTAACTTTATATTTCTTGAACTCGAATTTCAAGTCTGTTGATTATCAATAAATAAATAAAATAGAAAATAAATTAAATATAGAAAACTTACTTTCTCGTTTTCTCTTTCATTTCCGAATTTATTTTAAGGAGCTTTCGATTACATTAGTATTCAATCATTTGTTATTTGTCTTATTTATTGGGTCATTTGTTTATTGGTACAGTAAGACCTTATTGTACCAATATTATTTACAAACAATAAACTTTTCTGAAGACTAGAATCAAAGGAATATTACATATACAAGACAATTTTATCTTGTGTTGCCTGGGGCCATTTAGGTCATTCTGAAGAAGAGATTTATTTTGGACATTCCGAGAAACGCCCTGAATTTGTGGCCTATACACGTCAAGATTATCTTCGCAAATCAAATTTATTTTGGCCATAGCCTAGAAGAAATTGCCCTTATTTTGGTATTAGCCTAGGAAAAGCACGTTCTTGAATTTGTGGCCAATAAACGTCAAAATTTAATCGAAAATAAAAGAGAAATACTTCTTGGAATTCCTTGGTTCATACAAGGCAACTTCCAAAGAGACGTGTCTCTGAAACATGGAAGGTGAAAATAATAAAATTATGTTTATTAACTTCAGTTAACGTTTTTTGGGGTGTGAGGATAATACCACGGTATTTTTTCTCACCATTCCATCATTTGATACGGCCACAACTAGTCGCCTTTGATCCGTGTTCTTTCTTCCTTGTATCAAGCGTAAAGTTTCAAAACTATTTGTGAAATCTACTTGAGATTTTTCAGTCCAGCCATGTTACGAAAACTTCTCTTTTTCCTTTCCATTGGAATGTTGAAATTTCGGTGTAATGTACATGCCTTGACCGAGTGGACTCACTTTGTCACTAGCAGAAACTACACGGACACAAAATTGGTTATCAAAGCTTCCAATCCCTTTCCAGCCGCAGAATATTAGCAAAGGTAGGGAACCGTAGAAAAAGAAATAACAAAATGTTCAACCAAAAATATTTATCTTGTGTACTTACTTATACGCTTTCTAAAAGACAAAAGTTCAGCTATGATGTCACAAGTAATGTGCAACCAAATTTGCGCCCATGAATCCCAATGCGTGGCCCTAAACTTCTACTCCATTGCTACACACTATGTTTGCGAGTTGCTGTCTGACAATTTCTGCGAAGGAACGCAACGAGTCGCGCTCCAAGCCTGGCGTGGGGGTCAAGTGTGGGACAAACTGATCCCAGGAATGAAATTGGCATGCATTGACTAGAAATTCGTTACTAACAGTACAAGCAATTACTGCGAAATTGGGCGCTCGGGATGTCGAAACCGCAGTAATACTAGTTCTACAACGTGGCCAGAAGGCGACAACTGTGTTAAAACTTGCTTTGATTGCACCACTTTAAATAACAACACTGAGCGCGGTAATAAAACCAACCCCTTAAAATTAAAATAAATATTTGAAATCTCAAAATTAAAATACATTTACTATGCAGTGGGCCACGAATGTATTTCGTGGCCCGGAGGCCCTTTGGAGTTTTGAATCTTTGCATTCTGCCTTGGAACAGCTACATATATAATATAAAGAGGAGTTAATACGACAAAGGGTGAAGTCTCGCCTAACTATCGGATGAGCTTGAAAGACATGTACCGGATTTCAAGACTGACGGCTTATAAAACAATAGGTTTTTACTTCTCTGGAAAGGGCATGAAATATTATGCAAAATATGACAACTTCTCCATCAACGAAACCGGTACTTTGACGGATTTGAAAATAAAATCGGCTGTGGGAGACGGATTCAATGTATTCAACAAAAGCTTTGAACCTTGTCCTTTGATAGAAACGACCTCTCGTTGCGGTTCGTTTTGGTACCTAAACGCCACTCAAGTCAATGCCACAAAAAAATGCCCCGGTGGTGGCATCAGCATGTTTGGAAATGTTAATGTTACAGTTACCCCAAAAGAGACCGGAATCCACTGGCCAGACGCAACAAAGGACGGAATACTTTTCAACTACGCAGACACAAAGAGTGACACAACTTAACAATGAAAACACGTAACGAGCCGTTCGCAACGAGTTGTTTTGCATTGCCGTAATTGGCGTTGTGCGTTTTCCTTCGCAGTGTGTTGGTTGTGCTACCACTGCCATCTATTTGTGTCTATTTAAGTTATATTCCAAAATAGAACAGTATGTTGGTGCAAATACACTCAACGCTTCAGCTCGAAACGTTCTCCCGATTGCTGATACTAAAGCAAGTCAAAAGTAATGTGTTACAATATTGACAAGAAATTTTCTCTACCAGTGGCTGACAAATGTTACATTGTATAGTGTAGAAATCTCGTCAAAAGTTCACAAAACCAGCAAAGCCAAATATTATTTGTGTAAAATATGCCTTGAGTCAGACCGCAAACTTTCTGCTAAATTGCCGCACATGCAGTGAAAAGTTTTGTATGCAAAACTATTGATCTCTTGGCTCTAAACTACAGTCTTTAAGTATAAAATAGAGAACAAGAAATTCATAGAAATCTGGTAGAAATCACTTATAAAAGGCACCATATGGCATTTTGGTTTCAGGAGATTTGTGTTAGAGAATGCGGTGTTTGATCGGATTAAATTGATATTTAAACAAATTTAATCTACTACTCTTCTTTATAAAGCCGCTATCTAAATTGAATTATTATTTCAAGAGATGATATTTAAAAGTACTAGAGGATTCATTTTTTTAATAGTAGCTAAAATTAGATATTTAGGTCTTAGAAGTGACAAAAAATTCCTCTGCAGTAAATAATCAAGTGCGTTACGTATATTAGCTGCACGTTTACTTTGAAAGTCGTCGCACTTTATTTAATGCAATATGTTCAAATCTCTTCAAAATCGACATTTTGAAAATGTGGCTCAAATTCCGACGATTTGGGAAAAGCGATATTATTGAATTCCCAAAACGGAATCGTACAATTAAAAGTATTTACAACGAAGCATAAATGTATGTTGTATTTTTGACTAGAAATACAGCGCAAACAAATAAGCTAACTGCAAGACATTCTTTGCGGCGGGTTGAAAACGTTCGAAAGTGACTGGCGTGGGACGCACTGGCGCCACTGCAGTAGCAAGAGGCACGGGTTAGGGGATAGCACCACGCTGCCTACACGAAATTTAGCACACGACTACTTCGTGAAACTTTGGACTTTTCACAGAAATCCAGTTGATGCTTGGTATTATATATACAATTCTGAGAAAGCCTGGTACTTAAACTAAAGAAAGCGTTTTTAACTTACGCACTTTCTTACAAAAATGGCTAATTATATGTGGCTCTTGGAAATTCTGTTAGACATTAAATTTTTGGAATTAAGTAACTTAACATATACGAAGCGGAATGAATGACAACCAACTTTCCAGAAACATTTAGAGTTATTACCAGAACAATATCCCCAGTCGGTGTTAGATAACAATATATAATAGAGCTAAAAATGCGTTTGACGGAGTTCAGACTACAGTCGCAATTTAAACCTTTTCCTCTATTATTCGCAAGTACTAGGAACTGTATGACGGGGCCTTAAAATTTCTTACACAGAAAACCGCACTTGGGAGCTCCATAAGGACAAAATCGATTTGGCGCCAGGATCAAACATGTTTGAAAGTGAATCAGCCGAACAAGTGCTTGTCCTTTTGGATGGGTACGACGAAGCAAATGAGAACACAAAGGAATCCTCCAGGAAATTTATGGTGAAAGAATCATGGAGCCAGTGCCACCTGNCGCCAGGATCAAACATGTTTGAAAGTGAATCAGCCGAACAAGTGCTTGTCCTTTTGGATGGGTACGACGAAGCAAATGAGAACACAAAGGAATCCTCCAGGAAATTTATGGTGAAAGAATCATGGAGCCAGTGCCACCTGGTGCTCACTTCCCGTTTTGGATACGTGACCGACGACTTAAGAAGCCACGCCCTCTGCGCCAAACTGAATGGTTTCCAGAAGGGAGACATAGAACTAGCTGTGTGAAAATTTTTCATAAAGGCTGAATACGTGACCAAAGATGCAGCCAATTCACTGTTCATTACGAAAAATGATTTTAAGGATGTCACAGCAAAGAAATGGATTTTAAGTGAAGCAAAACGGCTGAGTACTAATAAGCTGGAAGCGTTTATATGGAAGTTACTATATGAAACACCTTACCGCGACCTGGCCAAGTGTCCTTTACTTTGCTTCATGCTTTGCTGCTTAGTGACAGAATTCCTTGACAGTAAGCTGCCAGAGAGCAAGACTGACTTATACTTTGCCATCATCAACCGGAACTTGTATCGAGCAGCCTGTAGGAAGGCTCCGCATGGGAAATTCAACGAAAAGTGGAACCGGGACGCACTAAAGTCGAAATTCCATAAAGATCGCGAGAAGAATCTGAAACAATTCGGCAAGCTCTGTCTGGAACATGCCCTCATTTCACCCTTTTTGAACTGGCGGGAGACAGCGGAACTTGTGACCCGAACCAACCTAGGGTGATTCGATAGCCGGTGTGATCGTCGAAGGCGACAGTAATTCGTTGATTCCCGTTTACCATCCTGTTCACAGAACGATGGCCGCATTCTTAGCCGCTTATTGTCTGACGGAAGAGGATAAGAGGAGGTTTGCCGTAAAAACCAAAGACAGGCGTTCATATTGTGTCTTTTGACGCCGGAGTTTTCTTCGCTTTCGAAAATCTTGCTGCTCCGTCGGCTTGGAATGACCTTTCACAATTGTTACGAAAATCTCTTGAATATAAGAAAAAGTTGTTTGGTATTAAAATTACCGCCCTAGGTCTTACAGGTATATTTTGAGAAAATAGATGTTTATATTTTGAGAAAATGTTTGAAACTTTAATCTTGTTCGTCACAGGAACACAAGGTTTGGAATAGGTTGCCGTCGCCCGCGATGAATGCGTTGGAATATTTAAATCCATCATCGGAGCATTCCTGGAGAAATGATACTTAGCACTAAGGGTAGTTCGGTTAGATTTATTATAAGCTCGCATACTATTGACCCCCGACTGTCGGTAGATTAATCGTCTGTATCTTAGTAACAGGAACTTCAGTGGAAAAAGCGGAAGATGTACTTGAAAGACATGGCCCTTTTGACAGCAATTCAAGACCCAAGCGATACGTGTCACCTTCTTGAATTACGTTTGGACAATCTTGGACTAGAAGGAGAGGTGCTTGATAGCTTCGTTCACTCCGTTCTTTAAAGCAGAATCCTATGGTAAGATCTCTCCAATTGATTACTCACGTTTGAAGTAAGCTTTTCTGTGGACTTTTTGAAACGGGTAACTTTCATGTCTGTGTCGTCCTTCCATTTCCTTGGGGTCAATCCTCGCGACGGGGACGCGCGAACAAGTCGAGGACTTTCTTTCTTTTTTCGTGTGTGTATCTAGATATTCGGTTTTGTACGTGACCGCCGTGTTATCTTTTACGTATGCTACTTTTAATTAACACTATATGAGCGTTGTGTTACTGTAAGAAAAAAATTAAGTATAATTTTTATGATGTAGCAAAGCGCTTGGTAATTAACAGTAATTCATCTGTTTCAGGCTGTCTTACCTACATTTACCCGTCTTTCACCGGGAAAATACTTCCAGCGAGAACACAATCTATTTCCAGTTTTCAGAAACTTAACTGCCATTTGAGGGTACTTTCACTGTAGATTTTCCTCAATATAACCGGATGTAAACTTTCTGGTAACTGGTTGAATACCGAACATTTCAACAACTGATTAACCGTGCGTTCCCAGTGGTCCAAGAATGCTGCCTGTTAACGGTACGAAAACCTGATGTCAATTATACACAACCGCTGCTCTATGGGTGCTAACGAACGCTTCTGCAGCAATAGAACCGCTTCTTTTTTCGTACGGTCCATAGAGGTCACCTGTATTGAAAATCGAACGAAGCATTGTTCAGAGAAATGGTGAAAAGAGTAGGAAACGACTCATTGTCCCACCCTCTAATGGGCGACCTTTCGAGCTTCGGATTTTACGACTAAATGGTTTCTCTTCTATTACGGTTTTGAAATTGTTAGTTGTGTATTCATAGGGANTAGGAAACGACTCATTGTCCCACCCTCTAATGGGCGACCTTTCGAGCTTCGGATTTTACGACTAAATGGTTTCTCTTCTATTACGGTTTTGAAATTGTTAGTTGTGTATTCATAGGGAACGAGTATAGATCGAAGACCAGGCGAAATAAAACCGAAGTCAGAAAGCTAGGCTCAAAAGGCGCAGTGACTGTTGAACCTACTCCACGTTTTCTTCGTCTTCAATTTTGTGAAATAACTTTGAAGCTTTGGAAGAGGAAATTGACAAGAGAAGTAATCGCTTCGCAAAACGACCATGACTTTTGCCGTGTTCCTTCTCATTGCATTCATTGTCAACTCGGTGTCTGGACAATCGAAGAATTTCTTTTTCGTAACTCACAGCTCGTACGCAACGTCAAAATTGAGTTCTATAATTTCGGCTTCTACTAAGATTTCGGGTATTTTTTGAGATAAAGAAAATGGCCGTCCATTTTTGCAACTATATTAATTAGTTAATTAAATACATTAATTGTATATTGTTACGTTCACACTGTTACAAATTCCGTTTATTGGAAACTTCTACTTCACAACTACAATACAATCGCTACAAGCCAAACATTACTAAAACCACACTTCCTCCCAGGCTCGTCCTCACTGACCAACCTCTTGGTCTTCCCTTGACTACTTGCTGACTGACCACTACACTGCCTCTCCCCTTCACCTTTTCTCTACCTTTCTTAACCTTGACCTGTCGCCCTCCCGCATGAGTCCCCTGAGACGACGCTTTTAGGAAAGCATCCAAGGAGCCTGGGAAGTAATTAGGCTCAAGCCGTATACGGAACGCCACAATATATAACTTTGCAAATGCAGGGAGTATGGCTGGCGTGACAGAGCAGTGACGCAGAAATTGCGCTTTACATCCATCTTGTTAAGCATTCGACGTCAAGCTCACAGAAGGCACGATAGATCTCGGCTCTTTCTCCTGCAATTTTTTCGAACTCAACGCCTGCAACTGGGCAACTACTGGCCTGACGAGCACTCCTCTTGCGCCAACTCACCGACTGTGGGAGAAACTCGTCAGCCATTTTGCCGCGAAGCCCAAAGCTTGCAGCCAATACTACGGTGTTATTTACAAAGGAAATTGTCAAGCGTACCGAGGATTTCCCGGTTTTACAGGCCTCGATTGCGACACAGCTGTTCGTGCTCAGATTTCCAGTGCAGCGGTGAGTGTGGTTTTATCTCCGATTTTGGTACACAAAATAGACTATATTTGCCCTTTTTTTTACATTGCCGGTGTTAGGTGCGGCTTCACGGTTGATTTGGCCATGGAGCTTCAACGGTCGCTCGATTCGCGCCAGTTGTCACTACCATTACACGCGTGTCTTCGTGAATGATGGCTATACTAGCGGGTACAACTTTGTAGGAACAGTCAACCCCAGTGGCTTTGAGTATTTGAACTGTTATAATAAGGCATGTGTAGACGCCACGATTGCTTTAGCTGATTGGGCCACTATTTCTCATTTGGCTTCTATTGTTCCGCGCAAACAATTTATGATTCATGAAACTTTTACGTCCGGGGCTTATGTTGAACACATTTTCAGTGGTGTAGAAATTACCGCTTTCGGCGAGCTGTCGCTGAATTCTACTGGGGACACTGTTCCCGCAGGCTTCCCGATTCCACTAAGCAACGTCCCCTTCGTCTACCCAACAGTCAATAGCAGCTGCTCAGCCTTTTGGCAGTTTGAAAGCAATGTTTCCGTTTGTTCGCAACGAACTCATGTTCTTAATTTTGGTTTGCATAAGTGGAACGGGATTGTGGGCCAAAGCATTCTTTCGATCTTTGTGGGCTAATTTTGTCTGTAAATAACGACATTTTGTTTATCGTAGTTTCTTAGCTTACTGACCAGTTTAGTCCTTTTGGCAAATTAATCTACAATACGCTTGGGCCCTAGATATTCTTTTTCAATTTGCCATTTCAGTATCACCTTTGTCGGAAAGAAACGAGCAGAATCATATGAACCGAAGAAAGGCTAAGCAGTAAATATTGACTTTTTAGTATAAACTAGTACACACGTCAACGAATTGTCGAATTACAATGTGTCTCCCCCTCCATCTTTCAATTTTTCACTTAAAATACACTAGCACGTGCTTCAAAGCTGTCAATACCAAACCATCAACTGCGTGAGCCGTCGTGTCTTTATACTTGCGCTACCTACCGGTGAAAGGACAAACTATGATAACAGAATGGAAGCCCTATAATTTGCACAATGTTTGCTTTCCTGTTTAAAAGGTCTGCGTCGCACGCTTTTGTCTAAGGCCCAACGAAATGTTTGCTATTGCAGTTTTACGAGAGCAAATACTGCAACAAAAAGAACAAGAACTTACTGGGTGCAGAACAAATGCTTTCGTCACTTCCGTCACGGCAACCTTCGGTTCTGTTGCAAAACCGCTTGGTGTTGCACTGGACCGCGTTTTGCATCTGCAAACGCGACGCCATAGAAAAGGGTCTTATTTTCACCACCATCAAAATAAATCTGATTCGTGAGAATTTCCTGTCGTTGGACAGTTCATTTCGTCCGTTCCATCGTAGCAATCTGACACGGTCGCAAACTGCATTACTGGGAATACAATCATTGCGTCGCAATTGTATCCGCATTCTTAAATCATGGAATGCACACAAGAAGTGGCAAAGTATCATCGTGTATGGTAAGGCTAAAATGACCCTCATTAAAACAACTCACCACGGCAATCAAGCTTGAATCGGAAAAATCAACTAAAGATCGAAGGAAAATTTTAGAAGTGTTTACAAGGATATTTCGGCAAAGCTAACGCGAGGCTGGCAGGATACATGGACGTGAGTACGACTGTCTAATCGCCGCACCAGCTCGTGGACATTTCCACTACTCTTAAATACATCTAAAAAGAAAACAAGAAGTAAAAAGTTTTTTTAAAAAAAATTTCTAGCAAGCTAGTTGAAAGAAGAATCATAACGTTTAAACGAAAGCTTATTTGAGGGTGGGAAAACTCTCAGTAATTTCATATAAAGTTAGGCAGCTGTAAAAATGATCTAAACGATTAAAAGTTCTTTGATAAAATTTAATGAAGTCTTCTCCGTTTAAGCGATTGCTGCGGCTTTCTACTTCTTTAGAGGGTAAAGTTAGGTGAAGTTGGAGAACAGGTATGTGCTGTACAACTACGGATATATTTTTAATTTTGTAGGCTAAAAAAGCATTGGTATAGACAACCTAGTTAGTTATAATAGTTAGAATAGCAAGTTATTGTCTAAAAAATTTCGATATAGCTACTTTCTGCGTCGAAAGAAATACAACGTTTACCACTTATCTTGGTACTTGGTAGCACTGCAAAATAAAGTGGTAGGGTAGTCAATTTAATTAGAATTTAATTAGGTAGTCAATTTAATTAAAATTCTACTGACCTCTTGCCCAATATATTCGAACATAAAATATTTACTGAAGTTAAATTGTATTAAGCTACGGACTGTGATGAAACGATGACTGTAGCAGGTAGTTGCAGCATTTTGGTTGATAAATCATGAGCCACATCTTTGTGATACGCAAACATAAGTAGACGGCAACTAGGCATCTTACCCTACAATTGGCTTGTTTGCACAACAATCCATAACAAATTAAAGTATGACCTTTCCTTGTGTACCTCATTAAACCATTTCAGATAACGTTTGTCACTTAATTAGATTGCGACAAGCGGACCTCGCACGCAGTTTTACTTGTTAAGGTAGGGCACTTTCCATCTTAATAAAAACTCGTTATACAATTCAGCAAAACATGAGTATCACGCAATACAGTAGCGTTTTTCTCTACGGGTTCAACGCGTTGAAATCCCTGTATACATTTTTTCTTCTTTAAAATATTCTCGAATTAGTTCTTAATTGCACGAGGTCGTACCTTAGCTGTATTCACTTTTATTATCCAATAGCCCACTATGCTCTATTTTATGTAATTCCTAGTTAACCGTTTCCAGATTACGCATTTTCTTAGCCATCTCTCAAGATCAATCTCAATTCTTCTGTAGTAACGAATAACTCACTACTCTTCCACTTTGCAGGGTTCAACTGAACATGTGTGTCAATAAAACTTGTCGTTAACCACAACTTAGTTGAGTGGCTTGCCGTACAACACCTATCCCTCGTCATGAAAAATTAGACATGGCGGAAGAACCTGCTGTTCAGTGTTGTATTCCTAAACTATTACGTGAGATAGTTTATGCCACTTTCCTTTAAATTCGTACTCTTTCCGTAGATTCCTCAACACGGGCAATGGAGATGTTTTGATTGGGGGTGTATTTTATCGTAAACTGATCCGTTGGCCAGTTCTTCCTTGCACTAAAACTGTACTTTATATAATACTATATTTAAATTAGACAGAAACAGACCCTTAGACAAATTCCTTTAAATTTTATTTATTTTTTTTCATTAATTTTGTCTGTCTACATTATCTTACCTTTTTCTGCAAGGCCGTAACTTCAGAACCGTATTATTATTAGCCAGCATTTGATTGACAATTTTTTAATTCTTGTTTTATGTACAAGCAGACACTAAATTCTTCTCTGTTCACGTTAACCTTTTTCTCGTCAGATGGAAGCATTAATATGTGCGTGAAATGTCTTCCCGCAGTGTAATAACCAAATCTTTTTAACATTTCCTGCTCCCTAACGTTTCCCATTTTCCGTGGAACTTATGAAAACGTAATAGTATTCTTGTGTGCTACTGTGTTAAACTGTCGTTTTACACAGGGCCGTAACCATTATTTTGGTTCGGGTGGGGGGTGGGGTCATGTAGATTTTGTATTAGGATTTTGAGAAGCATACAATGGTTAAACAGAGTGCAGAGAGACGCCTGCATCTGTAGTGGTTATACATCTAGTTGATAGTCAAGTTCGTGCAACGAGTGAAAAATGACAAGTTGTGAAGCGATATTATCTACTATACCCTCTTCTACTTGTACTAAACCTACTTTGTCCAATAATTCACTCGAAATGTCTTGGTAATAAAAAAAGTGTGATGGGACGTTGAGTAAGTTACCCAAATGCCGTCTACTAGCCGTCAATCGTTAGATCTCGGGACAGAAGCTTTTGTCTACTGTGAATCTTTTTTGTTATGCTCAAGATGTCGCGAAAGTACAACATTCAAGAAAGCGCGGTCTTTTTTCCATTTCTTTATAAGCTGCGCAGTCAAAGTTTAGTGGCGTGCGCCTAGGATCCAGAGATTTGAAAGCTTTTAATTCACAAGTTACAACTCAGTTCAGCTATATCTTTAGCAATTTTGTTTCTTCTTATTATAAAGAATTGTACCGTGTGTCTGAGAACGAATGTACAGGTAGTAAATTTAAACAAATTCCAGGAGAGCTGTTTTTAAAGATGGTATCTGTTTGCTACAATCAGGGCCGGATTAAGGGGGGGGGGGGGCAAAAGGGGCAAATGCCCCGGGGCCCCCCGCCCTAACCATGGGTTATATACGATAGTTTGTTTTTAGTCCATATTTGTGTGATTTGTATGGGAAAAGGGCAGAGAAACACTATAAGCTAGATGTATTAGCGCGCACGCGTGTGTGTTGATAAGTTTTGCATAGATAAGTTTGCGTAGATAAGTTTTGCTTGCGCCGATAGAGTTTTACAGCCAACGTAACGTTGGTCGGTTGGCAAGCTTTGATCGGTTGGCAAGCTTTGATGCGTTTACGACTTTGGAGGCCAGAGTTCGAACAACTCATAATCTTTGGGTCGACTTTGGCCATCCAAGAGGGACAATGGCGATTTGTCCAGAGGATATGGCATTCGTGTGTGAAAATTTAGGAGAATGTGCGAAATCGCGTGAAGGAGTGGTAGTTGGAATTCTGTCAAGATTTACTTGGAAAGGAATAATAGTTTTTATGTCTTGTCTTATGCGCAGAGGCGTCGTGCCATATGGGGCCGGGGGGGCCCGGGCCCCCCCCCCCAAATTTTTGCCATCTTGAAAAAAAAGGTATCACCCATTTTCAAAATTTGTAAACCTTAAAAAAAATTAACACCTTTTTACAAAATCGGCCCCCCCCAAATTTTTGAAGTGCGCGACGCCACTGCTTATGCGCATCTTGCGTGTTGTCTCGATTTGCGCATTAAAATCATGAAGGTGCTGTAAACCGCAACGAGCCCGGTGATTTGAACGTGTGGATTCCAATTTGTAATTCTTTCCAGAGCTAAAATATCAATACCGAGCAAAGTACAGCAAAATACCGAGCAACTTAAGCGCCTTCAAGCAGGTTTACCTTCATTATTAGGTTTCATTATTTCATATTTTTATTTCATATTTATTTATTTTATTTATTTATTTTATTTAATATTTATTTAATATTTTTATTTTCATATGTATTTATTTTATTTCATATTTATTTGATATTTATTTAATATTTTATTTAATATTTATTTAATTATTCAATATTTATTTATTTTATTTGATATTTATTTAGTATTTATTTTATATTTTTATGTACTATTTATTTATTTTATTTCATATCTATTTATTTTATTTCATATTTATTTTTTATTTAATATTTTATTTAATATTATTTATTTAATTATTTAACATTTATTTAATATTTACCTTAATATTTTTCTCTTAATGGCTTCATTTCTCCTCCGACAGCTTAAACTGTGAAATTATGTTGGAAAAATGACTCAATGAACAAAATAAAGCACATGAAGTGTTACATAATCAACTCTAGACTTTCCGAAAAAGGATTAAGTGCTTTATTGTGGGCAATTGTCCTAGAATCGTGCGTGCAATTGCAACGAAAATGAACAGATGATTTAAACGCGCGGTGCACAAACGTTTTTCAAACTAATGGCGTGATTATTTCTCACGCAGCTCAATACGAGTTTTCATCCAATATTTTTTTACTTATATTGTTTAGAATGTGAAAATTTTTCGCCAGAAAATTGCTTCACTAGCAGGAAAAAAATATGAATAAATAAATATTGTTAATCAAAATATGCCATTAATGAAAAGTGCACTTACATTTAATGAAAATGCGAGACCTATAAATCTGTATTTACAGGTTATTCAGTGATGCTTAAAACTGTACAATTTAGCAACTGATTTACATGTTTAAAAACTTTGTTTAGTTTGTAATAAATTTCAACATAACATGTCAAGAAATAATTTCTTGACATGTTATGTTGAAATTT
>JAGQDJ010000301.1:0-31516 GCA_022885665.1 Triops longicaudatus
TATATATATATATATTTGAAAGATAATGAAAAGTATGCAAACTGAAACTAAAAGCGCATTATGATGTTAAACAAACCAATAAATGAAACTAAAATTTAAGATGGAAGAATACTAAATTATAAATCCCTAAAAAAAAAAAAAAAGTTGGTTTTCCAGCCATTTAGAATCAATTTCACAAACGTTTGAATAAACTGTAAGTAAAAATATGTAATTTTTCAGTAGATAAAACACCTCCATGCGTCTTATTAAGCGACCGTATCGGAAATCGAACAGCAGCAAGTGTCGATGAAACTGCGCCTATTCGTAGTTCCAAATTTCCCGCCAAGAGGTCGAATTTTCAGATTTCGTTTCCAATCTTAGGAATAAGCAACGATTCGTCCCTAGAAAACGTTTACTGCCACAACCCTTTGCTTCACTACAAAAGCTTGTATAAGCCAAACTCCAGTTATGTTGTTGATTTTAAAATCCATTTCCCTATGGCTGTTAATGTATCCACCATTGAGTTGATTCATCTTGACCTTGGAATTAATCAAACCGCCCCTACCTTTGCGCACTGGCACTCGAACAATGAAATTCCGTATTGTCAGCCAATGGATGCCTTAGTTGTCGGTAGTGTGATAAGATTTTCGTGCCCGTTCACTGCAAACCTCACGCGATTAACTTACCACGTTGAGTTTCAAGGTTACTTGGCTTTTAACAGCTTGAAATTATCTGATTCTGACAACAAGCCAATCATTGTTTAATGTAATGATCAGTAATAATTTTCCAAAATTTCTTTTTTTCTTAAATTTCCTCATGCTCCGTTTATTTATGATTGCATATTTTCTGTCTGTAGAGAATATAAACTTTTAAAGGATACAATTCTCGCTTTTGTGACTTCCTTGCCGGAATATTTGATTTGCATCGATTTAGAGAGGGAGGTGATATACTCAGTAATAAATAATAAGGCAACGTGTTCAGTAGAATTACGAAGTTACTGTGCTATATATTGAAAACCGAAGAGACCATATGTTGCCGATGTGACACGTGTAATGCTGGTAGGCAGAAATGCGTAACAAAATGCAAATGGCAGGGGTATTAATTTACGACCGGAAGCCAAACTAAACCTTTGAATATGCAGGTAGTAACTTTTTTACGACTAATATCGATTTTTGGCCAACAAGTACTTTCCATTCTGCGTAGTTTTCTGGAATAATTCTCAAAACGTTCTGGACAATCATAAGCGTTTCTAAGCCTTTTGCTTTCTTGTCCTTTATTTATAGATCAAAAGGCATAAATCCATTCAAACAGAAAAGGGGATGGGAAAATGTGGGCACTTTCTACTTTTTTTTCTCTTCACGTGATAAACTCTAGTTATACTTCCTGTCGATACTGGAAACTTTCTTTCAATTATTAGTGCAAAAAAATGCATGATTTTGACCAAATGCTTAAAGAAAATAAGAAAAGGCATAGTTATAAGGGAGTCTGCCATTTTCCTTTGTTATGTTTTAGTCTGTGGGAGTGGTATTTTGAATGTGGGTGAGGCCCAACATTGCCAAGTCGTGTTCCACCTCGTGGTAAAAACGGCTCAGTCCAAAGCGTTCTACATCACTCACGTTTTACATCTCGTGCAAAATCAGTACAGTGACTTTGGTGCGAATCTTCTGACTGGTTATTCTCCAAATTATCCTCTACACAGAAAGATTTTTTGTTTAATTTTTCGTTTACACGCATTGAGTGGAACAACGAAATTAATAGGACCTGTTTTTTTTTTTTAAAAAAAAAAAAGTTTAATAGATTTTTAGGTTCAGTATTTCTTTTTTGTCGAGTGCATTGTACTCTTTTTTGACGAAACTTTTTTTATTTGTACTTCG
The DNA here is from genome assembly GCA_022885665.1 of Triops longicaudatus. Taxonomy (NCBI): domain Eukaryota; kingdom Metazoa; phylum Arthropoda; class Branchiopoda; order Notostraca; family Triopsidae; genus Triops; species Triops longicaudatus. The sequence goes on from JAGQDJ010000301.1 coordinate 1,854, forward strand.
TAGTTCTTGTTGTCTGATTTTTTTTCTAGTTCCCAAACGTGTGTAGTACATTTGTTATGAATTTTATACGGTTTGTCCGATGTGTCAACTGTCCCTCGTCCACAGGACGAATGTAGCATATTATTGCCAAAAGTTATAGGTACTCTGCCGGAAAAGGTAGACATTTTGAGTCAGTATTTTTCCCTCTGACGGTGTCATGGCCAACGAATTGGATTCTCGAAAGTGTCGTTTCTGCTCGCAAGGGAAATCTGTTTTTTTGTCAATTCCTCCCTACTGTCAACTGTTAGCCATGCTTTACGTTTTCTGGCGTAAGTGTCAATGCGCAGAACTCAGAACCGAGGTATGTCAATTGACAGAAAACGTACATGAAACTTGTCAATCCTTCGCGTACAATGACTCCGACAACATTGTCAACGTTTTGGTATTTTCTCCATACGTTTCTAGCGATTTCTTATCTTTATAGCGTTTCTGCGAAGGTGTACCGACGAGCTGTCAATCCGCACAATTACACTATCTTGAAGGAAGTACCAACTCTTTCGCGGTTTACTTGCTTAGTTTATTGTGCTAAAGAACCTGGATGTCACACTATCATCTGGAAAAGTATTTGTCAATGACAAACTAGCAGAAATATGACGTTTGATTCCTTAGGTCCTTTTCCACCGTGTGTTTTAATAGGAACAGGCGGAGCTATACTTCTGTCTAGTCTCAATGGGTCGTACCCGTTCCACATTTCCCAACCTGACGTTTCAATTTCAGCAGGCACAATTGGAGTAGCAAGCGGCTCGGATCCCATGTTTGCCTTTGAAACTAGTTCAAGTCGCTACTTCCTGAGTGCGTACGAGGCTTTGAAAGTGAGCAGAGTCGGCTTCAGGGTTACTTTTGGGTCTTCGGTGAATGTAACCGCCATTCAACTTACGCTAATTAACCTAGGGCAGTCGACTCCATCTGTCATGCATTGGCATCTGAATTCTATGGTTTATTGTAATTCCCCAACTACTTTCCCTGCACCTACTGGAGTTGCTATTCAATTCAACTGTGGCTCTTCACCCGCCGCGAGTTGGGTTGAGTTATGTATGGCCTACCAAGGACAATTTGCGTTTAACAATCTGAAAATCATTGGAAGCAACAATGTTACAGTCTATCCTTAACTATCGCTAATTATGCTAGCTGGCCAGCCCAGTTGATCAGTTCACGATAAAATGAAAAGTTGGGCTCCAATATTGGTTTTCTATTTTATTTTTAAATCCTGTTGCTCTTATTTGTTTCATTGGCGCAGTCGAATTTTGCACTATAACAATAGTTTTTTCGGACTGATAATGGTAGTCTTAAATGTCAGAAGTTTTTTTTTGTGTGTGTGTGTGTTGATGTTGCGTTGGTTAGAATGCAAAGTGAAGGAAGAACTGACAAATATTATAATAGTACATCACCAGGTGGCGCCACTACAACAGTTATCATTGTATGCTTTTTCTCTTTCCGAAATGCAACTACCAGAAATACGAATTGTTCATGTACCAATAGCATGTTTAATACACGCAAATTTATTAGTGAAATGTGAAATAATGTAGATATACACTTCGCAATATATGTGTCAGTATTATTTTTCCTGACAACAATTTGCTGTACAGCAGGAAAAAAAGAAAATAGCCATTAAATATATCACGTATGTTTTTAAAGTTCCCAATACAATACGACACTTTTCAAGTGATTTTACGAAAATTTGACTCATTATTGAATAGCTTCGATACCAATAACGTGAATATCGAACTACCAAAAAAACTGCACCGAAAATGGAGTCTCCTACGTAGTACTCACGTAAGAATGATAAAATAAATCCTATATTCGGTTGCGTGCTAGTACCGCTGCAGCCTAAGGGCTACAAATACCCTATCGAAAACTACGTAAGTACACGTTTTCAAGTGTCCTGGTTCACGTTTACGACAGGTTGATCAAGCTAGTATAATTCATAGGTCATAGAACCGTTGTTTCGTTCGATTTTTTTATGCCTAGTAATTGTTCCCATTATTGGCAAGCTGAACGATTTACTGCTTCCGTTACTGACAGGAATGCGCAGGAAAGTCGAGCAAGAGTCTTTACTAGAGTCAGACATTACGCGAGGCACATCATTAGGTCGAGAACTGTACTTGTGACACCATGGCAGCCTTGTGGTTTCTCCTGCAAATGTTCCTAGTGATAAGTAATTGTCCCTTGACCTGGACGAAGCTATACCGTCTAGGAACTCGCTCGTACAGTTACACTCTCTTGGAAGAAAAACCAACTTTTTCACGATTCACTTGTCTTGCTCTCTGCGGTCAAACGACAGAATGTCACACTATAATCTGGAAAAGTACTTGATAGCATAATACTTATTATTATCGAACAGCATTATATATATATATATATTATTGTATTCAAATATTTTAAATGGACCATTTGCTGACACCATTGTTTTCTAAATTATTTTTTTTTCAATTCGTGTGTTTATTTAATTGAATTCTATTTCAATGTTAAGATTTGTAGTCGGTTAATTAATTATTTTTTTAATGCCAGCGATTAGAACCGTTTTAAAATTCGTATGTTCAGGCATGGAGTTCACTTGTCTTACGTTTGGTTCTTATTTAATAGGTGTTAATTTTATTTATTTTTTATTATTTTTATTTATGTATGATATCTAGAAACGTTTCCAGCATGTGTTCTTATTGGACGTGGAGGAAGTACACTTTTGTCCTCTCTCAACGGCTCGTTGCCGTTCCATACGAGCCAAGCAGACGTTACCATATCACCGGGTTCATTGGGAGTTGCAAACGGCTCGGATCCGATGTACGCGTTTAACACAGGCCTGTCTTATTACAAGAGTGCCTATCTAGCCACCCAGTCGAACATGATTGGCTTTAGGGTTGCTTTCGGAGCTTTCGTGAATGTTACAGCCATTGAATTGGTGTACATCAACGTAGGATATCCGACGCCCGGTTTTATGCATTGGCATCCAATATCCAACCCATATTGTGAATCTTCCACTGCGTATCCAAGACCTACCGGAGTCGTCCTTCGATTTGATTGTCCTGGAGCACCTGCCGTAAAGTGGTTGGATATAGACGTAACCTACCAAGGACATTTCGCTTTCAATAGGTTGCGAATTATCGGACCCAACAATGTAATACTTTTCCCTTAATTTGTCTGCTGTGTAAAACGCTGTAGCAAGAAAAACTTCAAGCATATTGCCCGTTTGTATGTGTCTCCACATTTATTTTTCGTAAACGAGTTCTTTGTTGTTGTTCGATTCTTCACAGTGATTTTCCATGTTAACTACTGTGAACCAAATTTTCATTTCATTTAACCATAACAATAAAATGGGTGGCATTTTAGCGCGCACATTAGACGGTGTTTTCTTCTAAAACAAACCTAAGCATTACAGCCCACCATGGCTAAATTGGCGCCACACTCAAATCTGTTGATGCGAGCTCTCAGTATATGGGACACAATGGTCAGCCCGGATACCAAAACCTGAAAAGCTACATAAAGGTCACCGTAAATGATTAGTTATACTGTAATTGCTCTCCGCCATGACTGTTTTTCGAATTTAAGTACAGAATCCCCAATTTAAATTAAACCGCCTCAAATTCGACAACTAGCGCCATCTGTTGGCATAAAGTCTACATTCATAGCCGTAACTAAGCTAACTTGCCTTATAGCTTTGCTGTCTACTTGTTCCCGATAGTCAGATCCCGGGAAACAACTGTCTTTGAACTGGGCGTGTCGCTTCATGTCCCTTACATTTTAGTCTAACCGTTTCTACTTGCAAATTCGTGATGAAATTAGCAAGTGTAGCTTGTGTTTCGGCTTCTGTTCTCGTCTTAATTTTGTGCTTCCTCCCAGGTGAGTTAAATGACCTCAAAAGGACGCCAATTAAGTATCTTCTTTACGTTTTATTTTATTTATTTTTCCGTTCACAGGTGGTCAAACAAGAGAAAAACAATGTGAAATCCCCGTGACTATACGTGGAGCTTGGTTTTACCGTGAAAATGGCGAGTATTACACCACTGAAATCAACGCTGATTCCATGAGTTCCAAAGGCTATTGTTTGGAATCACGCAACGACCACCATGTGAATCATTCCTTCCTTTTCCACGACGAAAAAACGGGTTGTTACCATTGCGTTAAATTTTTTGTCAGAACTGTTAATATCTTGGATAAGATCGAGTGTAAGTACTTAAAAAAATTCAAGCAAAAAAATAAATAATATGTTTTAAAAAAAATTTATGCTAATTTTGCTTGATTATCCCTCGCAGCTGGGTGCAATGCCCGAACCTCGGGCAAAACACCCTCCCTAGATGACATCTGCAGTGCCATTAACCCCGACCAACAGCTTGTTACCTTGTTTGCTGAAAATTTCGTCCCCGTCAATTGCCGTTCAGGCTTAGAAGGCGTTTGGAATTTCGCGTATCAAAATCGTTTCCGATTTACTGGCGAATGTAACAATCCAAACGCGTATATCCATTCTTGCCAAACGGCTGGGTCACAGTTTTTTATCACCAACCAGAAATTCAACATAACTTACCGCAAATGCCAAGGAATGTCGGAAACTTTCGATGGAAGTGAGTTGAAAATTCGTTTAAATTTGGTTTTTCATAGGAAAACAGCTGTTTAGCAATTTAACACGCACACAACAAATTTAAAAAATAAGAAAAATCCTAAAAGTTAAGACATGAAACAAAAAATAAGCCACAATTAATTGATATATGACTCATAATAGCTACATAGTAGGGATATAACATAAAATATAGATGCATAATGTAGAGAATTTTATGTTTTTAGACAGTTTTTGGTACAATTTACGATTAATCGTAATCTTTTCTTGGCTTGGGTGTAAACAGATGTGGAATTCAGTTGTTTGGGCGACTGGTTTGTGGGCAAAAACCACTTTTTCGCGGTAGCCAACACCAAAGAGTCGCGTAAGGACGAAAAATTCCGTTGTTTCCTCAAAAACCGAGACGACGACTTGTATTTGGGCGGTTCCATCACCCCGGAGTGCAATACTCTGAAATCCCCTGAAGAAAGCCCTGAACGTTATCGTCTTACTCCAGGTATATACTGAAGATTCCAATCCTTTTGCGTTTTTTTACTAAATATTTGGAATTCTTTTATTTTTTTTTTCCTATTTATAGTCAAATCCGAGATTGTTACACCGGGTTGCAACCTTCCAAGCAACTTTTCGGGCCACTGGATCAACACAGCGAACATTGACGCCGATGTGTTCATCAACCAAACGCATATTGTTGAAACTTGGTATCCTGATGAGGGCCGGTACCGTCAAACGGTGTATACTTGCAAGGAAATGCGAGATTCTAGGATTATGATGACGCGACAAAACGTGGATGGCTGGTAAAACACTGTTTTACACTCTTTTACTGAATTTAGACAACACTTTGTTGTGAAATATTATTTACTATTTTGTATTTTTTTTTTTTATTTTTTTTTTTTATTTTTTTATTTTTTTTTTTTTTTAGTCAAAAAGATTACGTCTGCTTCGACTTCGTACCTCGCCACCACAACGTCATTCGTTACCGTAAAGGTGTTGCCCTCATTAAGGACGATTTCCACACAGTTTGCTCCTGGGTACAGTTTCCTGGCAAGCAACAATGGAAATACGACTTATTATTAGGTATAACTTGTTCTCTTCTTGTTATAATCAGAAATTAGAGTTAGTTCAACGTTATTAGAATATAAAATATATCTATTTAATTTTAATATAGTTTTTTTTTAGTTTAAATTTCAGGAATTTCGTTATTTTTCAATTTCTTAAGCCAAGGCACAAAGGACTGTGAAATTTCTAGCATTTGTATGAAAATAAATGATCGTGTTTAGCTAAAGAGCCTGAGCCGATCCGATGCCCCATAGCTGGGTTTTACAGTTTCCAGCAAACGGGCTACATGCCCTTCCAAACGCGAATCTTCGGTGGTATCACCGATTCGCCCCGCCCTTTCATCACTTGCCACGAAAGCATATCGAAATTCGCCGTGTGCGATGCCGAACAGAAAGAAATCCTTGTCGATGCCGAGCACTGCGTCTCGGTTGACATGTATGGCCGTCCTTTGGACATTTACAGTAAGAGGATGTAAAACTTTTGCCCGAGTTTTCCTTCCTCTTCCTTCCTTTTTCCGTTTCTTCTATACTCTAAAAATAAAATATAGAAAAAAATAAACTTACGTAAAATATATCGAATTTTTGTATGTATTAATAGAGTTATTTCACGTACAATTGACCGAAAAGGATGAGTACCGGCACCAAAAACGTCAAAATCCGGGTTGACACCGCAAATGTCCGATTTTTTTTAAATGTTGACAATAAACTACACTATTTTGTAGCCAAGGATCCTGTTCCAATTCGTTGCCCAGTGGCCGGGAAGTTCCGATTCGAGCAAAGTGGCGATATTCCCTTCGAGACGCGTATATTGGGCGGCATTACTGAATCTCCTCGTCCTGATGTCTATTGCAAAGAAAATATTTCTGATTTTTCCGTGTGCGACCACGAACAGAAAGAAATTTGGATCGACGAAAATTATTGCTTGTCAGTGGACTACAAAGGACGCCCGGTGGACATTTACAGTAGAGTTGACACACCATGACTATATGCTTTGTGACGCTTTAAAAAAAAAATAAAAAAAAATGACGCTTTGTTTGGCTTGAACATCCGTATTAACCTGCAATTATGCTTTTAATATGCTATGTTGGCTTTATTTGCTTTCAGATCGCTTTTGCTTGCCTTTGCTTACCGCTTTTTCGCTACTGGCAACGTTAGTTTGAGCATTATCGGGATTTACAATGTGTTTCTTGTTAGGTGACCCCGATTATAAACTCAAGTGCATCGGATTCTGGAAAGAGAATCTCAAATCTTACCTGATCACTTATGACGAATTGGACGCTTTCAGCAAATATCGTTGCTGGGTACGTTTCAGCGAATTTTCTTTATTTATACGTTACTTAACTACTTTATTTACTTATGTTATTTTTTTATTTTTAATATTTTCCATTTTGAAGCTGTGTAAGAACTATATAATGTTTTCTTTCAGTTTTTTACCCACTTAATTATATTTTTTAATTTTTTAAATTTTTTTTCTAGACTTTTTGAAAGATTGTTTTACTTATCGTTTTATCATTTTATACATTATTTTTTTCGAAGCCATCATAAGCGTCTATTGATGGTTATTTTATATAATTTTTTTAAATATATTTTTTTATGTATTTTCCAATGTTAGTACTTTGTTTTCTTCCGAATTTACCTATATTCCTGGTTTTGTGTCCGCATTATTTATTTTTTATTTTATTATTACTTTTCGATAATGAATTAAATGATTTATTTCGCAGGTTTTTATATATCTTGTATTAATTTCGAATTATTATATTTTTGTTAGGTGTACCAGCGTTCGGATTTGAACGGGATTATAATGTCTCAAGCGTTGGGCCCGTACTGTATGATTAACCAAGATGTGACGAGTACGAATTACACGGAAGGTGCAGCTATTTCTCTCCATATGGAAGAGTACGAACGAGAACGTAAGTTTTTTATTTCTTATTTATTTTTAGTGTTGCCTAAACTAATAATTCTGTTTATGGCATATTGTTATGTATTATAAATTGTTTTCCGTGTTTTCTTAGGTGATCAATGTCCGATGCATTTTGACGATGGTTCTGATCCGTGGAGCACGTCGGAAGCGTATATCAAAACGTTTAGTTTCAAGCATGCGGCGCTGGGATCAGCGGCAACGCACGTTTTCGCTTCGTTTTTGCTCTTGGTTGGCTCTTTAAGCGTGTTGGTGATGAACTGGAAAGCTTAAAGCTCAAAAACAAGATCTGACAAATGTTTTTATAATTTTTGTACTGTTTTGTTCTTAATTTTTCGGAACCAAGTACGATTCCGTGCAATCTCCCGTCCATTTTTTATCCATGATAAACTTATTGTGCATTCCATAAGAACCGTCCAAAAACCTTCTACGGTTTGTGTATGAGTTGATTGAAACCGTGCCTAGATAATGTGTATAAAGGACGCAAAGTAACGTTCCATTAAATTGTGTGCAGTTTTTTGTAGAAAAATACATTTTGCTGATTATGACAAGAGTATTCTCCGTAAATCGTGGCCATTTTAGATGTCATTCATTTATGATTCCAGTTTATATTTTTGAAGAAAAATTATATTTATCGATACTCTAGAACATTGCATTGCACTAAGAGTAAGGTTGTAAGTATTTTATCAATGTTAATAACTAATTAAATGTTATGTGTGATTTAACCAATACTAAAATGTTATGTGTGATTCGTACATATCTTGTGTTTTCTTAGTTCCATTTTTGCATATTTTCGGGGTTTAAACGATTCATATTACGTTACGGAAAGGCGCGACCTAATTGGCCATAGTTCAAAACTTCGTTTCGGAAAAAGGAAATGACTTAGTATGCTTCAGTATCGTCTTTCTCAAGTTCTCTCCATATGCAGCATAGTTTTTTAAGATTCTTGGTGTGTTTTGTTCCGAGTTGTTTTTTATGACAAGAACGTTTTACGGACTTAATGATGGACCGTGTCCAGAATACATTCTGAAAAAAGTTCAATATTGCAATTTTTCCGCGTAAGTGGCGCTATCTTGTGTAAAAAGCGAAATAATAATTACGGAGCATGGAAGAAATTATTTCTGCAGCACTTTTGATATTGGACATGTGCGCTATGTCAAAATTTTTACTATAACGGCAAATAACATGTCAATATTCAGATCGTCATTAAGAACCATCATTGAGATTTAAATCTGGTTACGAGCAGGAATTTGCAAAACAGGAAGAGCAATGCTTGTAGCTTTAATCGACGTTGTCAAGTCATTTTTCATTAACATTGAATTAACTTCTGTCCATTGTTCAAATAAAATGAATTGACTTGAATTAAGAAATTACGTTTGAGAAATTGAATTGAATTTCTCTTTTTTTTTTAAAGTGCCCATGTGTAGTAAAGATCACGGCACGAGTGAAAACTAGAAAAGCGCGAAGGTTATAATTGGCCCGAGTCCTCTCTACGGGGAATATAATACGTTAAACTTACCGCCATATAAAAAATGGCGCTAAGTAAAATACCGACGAGGCTACTAAGCTTTACTTTCGAAATTATCGTAAATTTTTCAACTAATCTCATTTTCCTGTATAAAACATAAACTGGCGTCTAAACATTCCGCAATCCGGTCCTCAAAATTCTACCTCCTACGCATTTAAGGGATTTTCTCGCATTCCACCGCTAGATGCCAGAGCCTCTGCGGACATCCAGCGCTACTAGTGAGTAATGATCCCAAGCCTACTCTCGATTGCGAGTGACCCTTCTTGCTGCAATCCTATCTGTACTATCGTATATACGTTCCCTGCCCTAGCTCCGGGGTCAAGTCAAAATATCAGACAATATTAGGCAATTTTCAAGCGCTCGCCAATTTTCACAAGGTATGTTTTCCCTTATTTTAAGCCTTTACTCACCACTTAACCCTTTAAACCAGCCTAGATAATCCCATCTTAAAAAATAGACCAGTGTTATGCCCCAAATCTTTAATAGACGTTTCCCATCTAACGCAACAATAATGGGAGCTGTGGATCTGAATGAGGTCGGGATCTTCCAAATTTTGGTAGCCGTGCTTAACAACAGTATTAATCTCAAGCATTGCTTGGCAAGCTTCTCCTAAGTGTCAAGAAAAATTAAAAAATTCCAGATCTCCTCCCAAGGATGCTGACGAGATCAAAGCTTGGGTTGACAACCCCAATCCCTTTCTCTTCGTTTTGCCACTGTCTTCAATCACAAACCCTTTTGCCTTGAACAGTATTAACTAATTGATGTCCTAATAGCTGAATTAGTCCAAGATTTTTACGTTCAAGTCGTAAAAGTTTGAAATTTCAAGCGTTTGAAAGGTAAAAAGCATTAATAAAGTTCTTATTTTTCTTTATTTTAGGTTACAACTTCTTGTCTTGTATAGCAGCGACTAGTTTTCAACCATGTCGATGTTGTGTAACAGCACAGATGAGCCTGTGGAATGTCCCTTGTGTATGGAACCGCTGGAAATGGACGATCTAAGTTTCTTTCCTTGCACTTGTGGCTATCAGGTACCATAAAACTTGTAAAAATTCTGAAATGGACCGTAGTAAGCGACTAAAAGACAGGTTTAATCTTTAAAGTGTATAAGAAAGCATGATTTGTATTGATTGATGTTTATTTTCGTCCCACAGATTTGTCGCTTTTGCTGGCATCGTATCCGGACCGACGAAAACGGCCTGTGCCCAGCGTGTCGCAAAGCATACCCGGAAAACCCGGCTGATTTTAAGCCTTTAAGCACCGAAGAACTGGCCCGGATCAAAGCCGAGAAGCGACAAAAAGATCAGCAGAAGAAGCAGAAAGTCACCGAGAGCAGGAAACACTTAGCCAACGTACGAGTCGTCCAAAAGAACCTAGTTTTTGTTGTAGGACTTTCATCCAAATTGGCAGACCCAGAAGTAAGCCTCGTCCACGCCCACTTTTTGTAACCTCGACGCAATTTTACCTGAATTTTAATGGAAGTATTACGTATATTGAGCTGGAAATTATTTGCTCTATTTCGAATTTTTATTTAATCTAGTTAAAACTAGTTGTTTCTCCAAAAGCGTATAAGGATTTTGTTTTCATTTTAGTTATATGTTTAAAGGTATTTTCAGTTGCATTAATTATTGGATTAATTTTTTTTCGTTAGGTTCTTAAGCGTCATGAATATTTCGGGAAATTCGGAAAAATCCACAAAGTCGTCATCAACCACAGCACACAGTATGCAGGCAACCAGGTGCGTTACAGCAAATGGGAAACTGAACACGGAGATTTTTTTTTCCAACAATTTAATACATTGAAAATAAAATAGAATAACGAATTAGAGGAAGATTTGCAAGGGAATTAGGCGTTTGTATTGATTTATTTTTTTTTAGGGTCCGAGTGCGAGTGCCTATGTGACCTACGTAAGAGGAGAAGATGCCTTACGAGCTATTCAAGCGGTTAATAATATCACCGTGGAAGGGAAGACGATACGAGCATCATTGGGAACAACCAAATATTGTTCTCACTTTATGAAAAATCAGTCTTGTCCCAAGCCTGATTGCATGTATCTCCACGAGATAGGTAAATTATGGTATAAAAGTATTTTAACTTTTTTTAAATGAAAATCTTTAAAATTTCATGAAATTGTTGTGAGAAATATGAATTTTCATTTTTTGGTGAATTTTTAGGGGATGATGCGGCTAGTTTTACTAAGGAAGAAATGCAACAAGGGCGACATACGGATTACGAGCGAAGTTTACATGAACAACTGCTCTACTTGGTACCTTTGAATAAGGAGAACCGGAAACCGTCTAGTTCTCCGCCTTTAACCCAAAACCTGCCCACCTTACCTTCCAATTCACCACCCGGGAATGGTAGTCGGGAGGCGTGGCCTACATTGTGTACGTCAGTACCGGGCAGCTCCAGCAGTAGTAGTACCAGTGGCAGTACCACCAGTCTCAATGTGCCCAGTAATCTCTCAGGTTGCGATTTTTTCTTTTACAAAATCTTTTTGTCTTGGAACTGTTTTAATTTTTTTCTCTTAAGTTCGTACATGATCATAAGTCGCTGAAGTTTGGTTGATAAAGCCGCCTTAGTGGCAACTAACTCTGCTTTTACATTGATGAAGCGTATGTAATCCGCTTAACGAAGGTTTAAGTTTAATCACGTGAAATGCGGTAAAGGAAGTGCGCCAGGGCAACAGCTAATGCTGGTATATAAAAAACGAGTACGAAACTAAGCGGTGTTGCTTCTGCAATGTACCAGTTTCTTAAACTTCATAGATGAAATAGCGATGTGAAGCGTAGGGCATTTCTTTTTTTTAACATTGTTGGATCCTTTTTAGGACAACAGTGGTTGAAACTACGTTTACAGGGTCCAAAACAATGTTTCACATAAAAAACGGGTACAAGTGAATGTGTTTGGGCGTCTAGGTAGCACCTGTTTTTTTATGGAATAGGATAAGGAAGGTGTTCAGTTGGGCACTTGCTCAGAAAAACATGGTACGAGCTAATAAGCTTTTGGAAGTGGGGTTGTACCAGTTTTTTATGAACTTGTTCAAAATTCATCACGTTAATGAGTATTTTTGTTGAGTGCATTATTTCGGCAGTTTGGGTGGATGATATGCACTTACGTGAACTAAGCCAGCTTAGCATCATGAACCCGGATGTACGAGATACAATCAAGAAAAACAAACCGAAATCTTGGAATCGCGATTCATACGATAGTTTTTGCAACCTTGGATTGCTCGTTGAACTCGAAGAATGAGTTGTAGCCTTGCGGAGTTTCGCTTGTTATCGTTATTCTCTTACATCAGGGTCCCTGTGTCGAGTCTCTTACATCAAAACTTCTTTCGTATCATTTTGAGCGTGGAAAAGCTTAAAGATGTAGCTTCGGTGAAGGTTGCTTTTGAACGACGGTATTTTACATCCGGGTCGTTTGGTCTATAGTCTCTTACATCCGGGCTCTTACATCTGATTACCTTTTGTACCAGTTGGATTCCAGAAAAGCTGAAAAGGACAAAAAATAAAGCTAAAAGCGTGTTTTTTTTTTCATTTTATTTATATATATTGAAATATAAGTAACAATGAAAGTTTGAAACAAGTAACAATGAAAATTAATGTTTGTCATTCTTTTAACAGGCAAAGGGACCAGTAAGGTGGAACCTAAAGAGAAATCTCGCCACAAAAAGTCAGAAGACAAATTGCGCAAAATTAAAGAAAAAGGCGGGGCCACACCGGCCCAACCTGCCAGTAGTACCACCACCACGCTTCCCAATTCCGGTACACGGCCACGGTCAAGTTCAGGCTCACCACCTTCAGATTCCGCTTCCTCGTCAAATCATTCAAGTCCGCCACCGCCCTTAGATAACGGCTACTCCCTCTCTTCGCCCACCTCTTTATCCCTCGCCGCAGAAGAAGAGGAGGTCGATAGGTAAATGCCACGCCCCCTCTTTCCTTTCATCCTAATTTTCTCCTTTTTAAGCCAGAATATATAATAAATTGCATAAAGATAATTACTAGAATTTTTACATTAAAAAAATAACTAGAGCAAGTTTAAGTTGATTTTCTAACGAAAATATTTATTATACACGTAAATATTTATTATATACTAAAATATTTATTATTACGAAAATATTTTTTACGAAATTAACTCAGTTTTTCATATTAGATTGCGAGACGCCGCAGAAACTAGGTCTACATCGAAAGGGTCTCAACCTTCAGAAGTTTCCACCGGTACTAGCGAAGCCGAAGAGGGTGATTACCGCAAATTCTTCAACTCGAACGCCTCCACAGATCAGGATACCTGGCAAGGCGGTGAAAGCTCCACCTCTGGGAGCCAAACCTGGCGGAGCAGCGCCAACCCCGATACCGATGAACCTCCCAGTAGCCAGAAAGACACGACAGATAACTCGTTTTTCAAGAACGGAGACGACGATTTGGGCTTTGATCCGTTCCACGAGACGCAAAAAGCGTTGGCCGAAATGCTGGAAAAGGAAAAGTCGTCAGCCAGTAGCAACCATGCTACTCATAATAGTACCAACAGTTACTCTTTCGCCAGTCCGCCGAATCCACCCCCCAGCTCGCACATGTTCTTCAACTCACTACACCAACACGCGTTATCAGGCGCGAACCAAGGTCAGCAACAACAGCAACATCAACAACAACAAGCACCGCAGTTGTTTGGGCAGCCACGCCCAGGACTCTACGACCCGTCCAGTTTGGCCAGTGGCACGTCGAGCTTGAGTCTGGGTATCGGAAGCTCCATGATGCCCCCTAGCGTTGTACAACGTAACCGTGTTCCGCCTCCGGGCTTTAATCCACCTGCCCATAATACCGGTTTGGGATTCTCTGGCTTATCCAGACCCATGAGCCAATCAGGTAATTTGAGGAAAAATTTAAATAACAAAAGAGTAAGCTAGGCAATTAAAAAATGACGTAAAAAAGATTTTTTTCAATTAAAAAAAATTCGTAGAAAAAATGAGAAAAATAGTGTCAATAATAAAAGATCAACAAACATTTTTTTATAGAGTTCAAGAATTCTATAGAATTGGTCTGGATTTATGGATTTATTCTTGAATTTTCTTTTTCAATATTTTGTTTGATTTTTATACCTAAGTATTCAGTTTTTTTTATTTTTGTGTAATTTTGAATATTTTTTCCATTGCTCGACGTGATTGTGCAAGTTTTCATTTGACGTTTTGATTTATTTGTCTATTTTTGTCTTAGATCTGGGTAGCAGCAAAATATTGCCATTCATTTCGTCAGCAAATCAGCCGCAAGCCTCGAATTTCACGTCGTCGATGGAGAATTCGCTTCCCGGTCGTTTCTTTGCGGAAAACAGCGGTTTGGGCGGAGCAAGTTTGGGTCTAGGCTTAACTCACTTGGGTTTGTTGGGCCAAACAGCTAACCGACACGCCAATCACAACCCATTATCAAGTAAAAGATTTCATTGAAAATGTTGCAGTTTATTTTCAAGAGTTATTTTTAAACCAATTTGATCTTGAATTTATAAATTTTTCGAAACGTTAAAACATTATTTTAATTAAGACGTAGGTTACGAGATTTTATTATGAAACGGTATTAATTGATTATTATTTTTTTTTCTCTTTTTTGTCTCGGAAAGGTTATGGAGGCACCTTAGGAAGCGGAGCTGGTCTGAATTACAGCAGCAATAATTCTGGGTACGGCCTGGGCCATGAGGCCAAGAACGAGATGGGAACAGGACATAAAGATTGGCAAGACAGTCTGCACTCCCTCTTCCCTAACTCGAATTTTGGCAACGTCAGCGGAGGAGCCAACTTGCGGCACCCCAACAACTTGTGCAATCCACAGCTCCAAACCCAAAACGCTCCCAACAAAAGTAGGGAACTCACGAACACATTTTCGACCTAACCATAAATACTTTCTTCTGCGTTAGAAATTAAACATTGAATATTTTTATTAATTTCTTTTAGTTTCTTGTAGGTAAATTTTCTCTGTAGATTTTTTTAACACTTGATGTATTAAGTAGAATTTTTTTGGGTGAATTTTATTTTAATTTTTATTATCAGGTTTATGTTGACGTAACTTTGAAGTTGGGTTGAATTTAACTGAATTTGTTGAATTTAATTGAATTTGTTGAATTTCTATAGCAGAATGGAGAAACAGTTTCACCGACTGGACGGCCTTAGACCCCGCGATCGTTTCCAGCGGCCATCCGACAGATTCTCGTTCAGACTCTCCTCCCCACTGGCTCCGGTACCTGGAACAGCTAACAGAGTCGAATTCGTCCTTCGATTCGTATAACGCTTCTTCCGTGGCCCCGCGGCAGCAACCACCACAACAACAGCCGCCTCAGCGTCAGCCCACGCACCCTTTGAGTTACCAAGACTTGGGTTTCGGTCAGAACAACTCGTCTTGCGCCCTACCACCGGCTTTTTCCCGTCTAGAGGCGCTAAACTCGCTGAGCAACGCCTGGCCGCCCCAGGTTGGTCTCCACGCTGGTTTGGCCACAGCCACACCCACGCCCCCGCCTGGGTTTTCCCATTTGCGCCCCGGTAAAGCAGCCGAGGCACAGAAACTTCTCGACAGTAATTTGTTTTGAAAATACATCACTGATATGAAAACAAGATAACAACGCAGAAATAAATTGAAGACGATGCGAAAGAAAAAATAGTTACGATTCTTATCGTGTTTTTATTGTTGTTATTATTATGAAAGAAAGAGAAAATATTGTACGAAAATTGTCTTTTAATGAGTGGTTTTTTTCTTGTAGATATGTGAAGCACGTCGACGGATGGGACAAAGGGTGGACGTTTCCAAGACTAGCTTGTAATAATTCCCTGTCTTATTTATTGCGAAAAAACACACAAGTTCTGTATCTTTTCGTTCAACTCTGGTGGGCGTTTTGAGTTGTTCTGTTTAACTTCGGAAATTTTTTTAATCCCCGTTTTTCGGTCTTTTGAATTATGTTACAAAAAACGTTTGCTACTGTTAGAGGGTCAATCCCATTTTTTCCTCTTTTTTTTAACTTGGAGAAATTTTTTAGAGGAAAAAAATCCGAGCTGTCGAACGTTTCAAACGTCCCAACGGTGGTGAACGGGCAATTTTTTTTTTAATCAGACGGGGTGTGGCTAAACAGTTTTCGGTGAAAACTATGGAAAAACAACAAAAATGAGGAGAAATGCAGCCAAGGATGGAGGAAAAAGCTGGAAACAGAAGAACAGCGGGAGCTCGGCAAAATGGCGGAAAAGCAAGAAGAACGAGTGACAAGAAAAGTGGCAATGCGGTTGTTGAATGAATATTCTAGCTGAAAAAGGATGGAAGTTCTGTTGACTTAATTATTATACAGGAAATAACTCTTTGAATAAACTATATTTCAACTCTGGTGTGTTGAGCGCGGAAATCTGATGTATTCCTATTTCATTGTTGTAGCCACTAAAGGTGCTTTATGTGGGAAGAAACCTTGGCTAAAATAGGCCGAGTTAATGCTGGATTTATAGGTAGCTTATTTGCAGGACTGCAGAGCACTTGCATTTCAGCGCGACACGTGTTCTACAGTGGAAAAAGCTGCCCAGTTTAACGCCATATTCAAAAATGTCTATTTCGTCTTTTATGGAAGACTTTCCCATGTTTAGTGTCAAAGCATGAGACAGTTCTCAAATTCGCGCCCAACGCTTTTCAACACTGTTGGGTGACTCGGCCGTAATGCTTGCTTCCTTCCTTTGCCAACTACTGTCCGTAACCCTGGGCACAAGCGCGGACTGGACAGAAATTGGCAGACAAACGAGTAAACGAGAAGCGCATAAAGATGAGATTGAATACTCTTTCACAGATGGCGTGGGAGTAATCATTCTACTTAAAATTCCCTGTAGTGCAAGCCTTCGTACAGAGAGTGCCTGGGGGTCTATTTTCATTAAAAGCACAAAATGAGTGAAGGAGCATAAAAAGTTGACTTTCTTTCTAATTACTGAATTTGTCTTTATCTGGTGCTTGTAACTTATTTACCATGGTAAGCTTGAAGCCAAATTTATTTACGAAATAATTTTAATTCGAATTTCTTATTTTCCCTGTTTTGTACCAATTTTCAGCATGCCATGTGGCTAATTTTCGTCCATTACTCTGATATTAGATAATAGTTGTTTTCGGTTTTATGCTTATTACATTAATGGACGATTTATTGCTAATTAGGCTTTGTTTGGAGTGCAATTAGCTGTTACCATGGTCGTGGCGAGCATTATGGTTAAAATTGGATCGCTATGCTCTTTCGGTAGATGGTTTCTCTGCAATACTGGGTAAAACACAGAAACTAAAGCAAAATTCATCGATAACACTTTGAATTTACGTTAGATTACGTCGATTTTTACATCCGTCCGATGAAGAACTCCGTGAATTAGCCAACATTCCTCTCAGGGAAAAAGGCAAAGGCAAAAAAGGGAAAGAAGACGAAGTTCAGGATAACAGTTTTAAAATACCTCGAAATCTTGATGTGCAAGTATGGTGTACACCTAGAAAATAAAAATTTCCAAAGTTAACCATACTTTTTTCCCCACTTTTTTCGCAGTTGCAAATGGCCAAAGTCAACATTGTCGATGTGGTCCAGCTCAAATTTTATGCCGAATATCAATGGTTAATGGATTATGCTTTATATGCATCCATCGTCTACCTAATTACAGAGGTATTGTTACATTAGTTCAGCATTGACGACAGCTGCTCATTAAATCCGGTTCATTAGGCGTATTACGTGCTCCCTAAAGCCAAAGAGGAGGTGAATCTCAGCATGTTTTGGTGCATGCTACTTTTAGGTTTCTCCATGTAAGTAATTCTTAACGTTTTTCTTTCATTCCAAGTCAGTAGCAATTCGAGACAAAAAATAAATAAAAGATAATTAAAAAAACAACCTGAAAACTAAACCAATAAAATCACAACATGAAGTAAATTAAGAAGGCAAAATATTTTTTTAAGGTAAGATAAAACAAAACTTAAATCATTAGCAACGAAATTTAATGCTTTCAAAGTAGTAAAAATGGTTTGTGCTTGGAATACTAAAAAATAAAAAAGTAAATTTAAGAATGAAAATTTTAACAAGGAGAAACAACTTCAAGCAATAGAAGAATTGATAATAGTTAGGAAGTAATAGGAATGTGCAGAATTAAATAAAAAATTCAATGGTATTAAAGCTAATCTCGTTTTTTAGAAAATTGTTGTTTTCCATTGCGGGCTTGTACTTCAAAAGTGCGGAAGCTGCTGCCGAAAGATCTGTTGTCATCGTCTCCGGCTTTGCGTTCTTCGTTCTTGCCCTAGGGCTTTTAATCATTAGCGAAGATAACTTGGAATTGGGGCTTGACATAGCTTACAGCAAATTCAACGAAAGTGCGTCTGTCTTCTTGGAAATCAATTCCCTGGATTCAGAGTAAATCCTTTCTTAACTCTAGGAGACTTTATTATGTCGTAACTAAACTTTTTCTCTCCTTTTCATCTTTCGCAGGGGCCCAGCTTCCAAATTGATGCTCAAACTCATCTTAGCCGTTTATTGTGGCATCAGTGGAGCGTTGCTCACGTTTCCCGGTCTACGTGTTAGCAAAATGCACAGCGATGCTTTGCAGTAAATCAAGAGTCGCTTGTTACTTGACAAATTTAATTTGTCTTTTTTTTTCGTAGTTACAATTCCGAAAGACCTGCAGTCAAGATGTGGCTGCATCTTAACTTCATCATGCCCTTTTTGGTGGCCATGTTGTGGGTCAAACCTATCGCCAGACATTATTTTACTGTCAGAATTTTCACTGGAATGTCTGCACCATTGTAAACTTTTTTAAATCACTTTCTTAATTATATTTCTACTACTTTTATAACATATTTGGGAAAAAAATAGTAATTTGTAATTATGAAATTATTTTTAAAACTTTCCTGATTCATTTACTATTTCATTGTACTGTTGCGTTTTATCGCAATTAATTAAATTTCAACGTTTTGCGTTTAAGATTTTTTTTTCTAATGAGAACTAGCATAGTAAACGTTTCTAATTTTGTCGATATTTTTATAAATATATTTTTTTTATAAATTTTCTTATTTTTTTATTGTTATTTGGTTTTGGATTCTGTTTTTGTTGGACTTTTAGGTCTTTTCATCTTCCTTTTGTTGATCGTTTGGATAATTTCATGCTTTTTCATTTCTTTAGATTGAGTGAATCCGCATTTGATACCATAAGGATATGGTTGTGTATTGCCTGTTGCGTGATGCGATTTACTGCCCTTCCATTTTATTTGCAAGCGTATTTAAATTTGGCCGAACGGCAGCTCCAATTGTGGAAAAAGGAAGCGGGCAAGACTACGAATGTAGAACTGCAAAAGACGGTAATAATTCCAGGGAATTTTTTAAAAATAAGCTAACCATCAATTCTTAAACAATTTGATAATTTTTATTTAACTTAACAATTTTATAATAATTTTAATTATGTTTAATTACTTTAATCATTTCAATTCACTTAATAATTCAATTCTTTCAATAATCTCATGATTTGTCTATGTTGGAATTTTTTGTTGACTTAATATTTGAATTTTGTTGTTTTTAGGTTGCGCGTGTGTATTATTACTTGTGTGTGGTTGCGTTGCAGTACGTGGCTCCAATTTGTATGTGCCTTGCCTTCACGTACATGTATAAAACTATGGGTAAGAGGGACGAGCTTAAGTTTGTGAAGATTTTAGAGTTAAATTTTATTATTGGTAGGTGGTTTTACGTGGCTCAAGTCGTCTGGAATTTCTGGGGAGGATACGAGTCCCCAGCCAGTCACTTTGGCGAATATGGGCGTGGGAGAAACGTTGACGGAAGCCCGAGGACAGTGGCAACTCGCGTTGACGGCTTTTAAACAGGTAGAGTATACTAGGCTTGGCTCTTTTAGGTGCTTAAAAACGCTTTGTTGCGTTTAAGGTACGAGGAATGAAATAAAAACGCTTTCTGTGTCGGAGCCTTACTACTAGCTTTAATGAGCTTCTGTTGAAATTGTTGAAAGTCAGAGTCTAAAAGTTAAGAGGCGAAAAGTCTCCCTGCGTTAAGTTCTTAAGCGCATTATCGCGAGCGAAAGTGAGCTGAGTTTCTTTCAAAGAATTTAGAAAGAATAACTTTAAAAACGTGTTCTTGATAAAAGAAATAGAAAGAACATGTAGAACGCCATTTTTCTGTGTAATTTTTAGCTATCTTTATTTTGTATCATTGAACTTCGTGTAAACGTAGGTATTTAACCAGATTTACGGCTAAAAACAATGAAGTTTTGATTTCATGATAATAGATGGCGTGGAATATAGGAATATTTCATTGTTGAAGCGCTTGTCCTGTAACGCTTCCCTCCTTAATTGAAAACAGCTTTTCATTGCTTAGTTGTTGCAAATGATAGCCATTTTATACCAATAATGACAATTTAACACTGAACTATTTTAAGTATTTTTTGTTTTGGCTCGATAATTGACGCTTCGTGTAACCAAAAACCGCGTAAAACGAGTTTCGCATAAGGACTTCATTACCATGTCACGCCTAAAGCGAAACTTTTAAGAAAAAAGTATGCAAAAATTACTTGGAGAACGAGGTAATATTTAATTGTTGTGCTCTGAAGCACAACTCTTCTTTTTAAGAAGCTAAGCAGACAACGTATACATAAAAAGAGTATTTTCAGCCAGATATTAAAGAGTTTTTTAAACCAATTTTTTGCAGGTGTTTTCTACCGAAGTCTTCCGTGGCGTATGTGGATTTTTCACATGGTGGTCTTTTTTCCTCTGCTTCTCTACGTCAGCCTTCGGAGTAGCGTACCAGTCCTACTTTTCTACTTGAGATTAGATTTTCATTTTCCCGATTACTGTACCTTCAAACCGTGTTATCACAAGGCATTTGCCGCATTTTAACTTAGTTTTGCCTAGTCTTTTTTTCACATTTTTTTTTTCATGGCAATGCAGTGAGAACCCCTGGGTTGCCGTGAATGTGTGCATTGTTTGAGTTTTCAGCCAGTTGTATTAAAAGCGCTCATTGAACGAACAAGATAGTTTGGAAGAGCGCTGTGTGGATCCCCGTAGTCATAATAGTTCCCTAGGAAGTGAAGTATGAAATTTCTACCCGTTTCAATACAATTGTCCAAGATGATGAAGTAATCTTACTTTTGAAGAATGAATAATTAAAAAAACTGATGCAGAATTCATTATGCAGTTGTAATTTTTATCCATAGGTGGCGTTGGCAGTCATAATTCTTATTCGATGATGAAGTATATCTTACTTTTAAAGGATGAATTAAAAACTGACGAAGCATTCATTATATAGTTGTACTTTTTATCCATAGGTGGCGTTGATAGCGGTAATGATTATCTGTGCACAATGTTACGAGCGCAAGTTTGAAGCAGAAAATTTCTGGGACGGAGCATCGTAGACCTTGGTTCGTGGGGGGGGGGGGGTTGAAGGTTCGTAGTGGATTTTACCATGTTTTTTTTTTTTTTTTAGTGTAGCGTTTCCCTATCTTCCCCATTATAAAGTCAACATTTCGGGGAGTCATATCAACCACTAATCCCTCCTAACTGCGGTTTTGATCGAATGTTCTCTTTCCAACATTTCTAGATCCTTATTTCAAACAAAAACAAGTAAGAAAGATTTTAAGCACACGGGCAAACTTTTCAATAGCAGATTCAATAACAGCGCCCTAAATAGTAGAACAACCGAACTTTTTCAGCTTTCAGATTTTTCAGACAATGAAATAAAATTTCGAGTATAAATCATGGAGACGTTCAGTAATCACAAAATTTTCCGATAGTAGAGATAGAGACTACGTGCCACGTTGACAAGTTGGAAGCCATTCAACATTGGAAGATTTCACACTTCCTCCAGAGTTTCTCTCCGTTTCAACAGCACAGGGATTCCCATCCCAGCAGCCAAAGCTTTAAGTCCTTATCTCTTACTACTCGGGGTGAGACTCACCAACTTTTAATGAAATCACTTCAAAGGGGAGATTTGAAGGCAACTTTTTGCCAGATTTAGCCCTCATTTTCCTTTATTTATTTAAGTTAATTATAACATTTTAACCCCTTGCCTTCCTACAGCCCACGAAAGAAGGCCATTCCTATTTCCTCTTTCACACACATGCACTAGTCACAATCACACATCCGGTCATTTAGTGTTAATTCCAAGAGTTAGGAACAATGAGTCCCCAGCTGCAAATCTAGGCATCCCGATAAGGGGGTGGAAGGTGGGGGAGGGGCTAAACCGGCGTCCGAGAGTTTCCAGTGTGTATGTTAAGAGTACTAAAGCCTAATGCGTTGGTTCTCGGGGTGCATATCCGTCTGATTGTTATAGTAGCGTGGTACCAATTAGGTTAAACAGGGGGTTAGGGTGGCTACTAGAGGGTGGGCTAGAAACCAGCAGTTGTACTTTATGGATGATTATCTCTCCTAGCACTTAAAAGCGACACTTAACTGTTCTACTACAGTGTACTAAATTGCGGCTGATATCTTGACGGTTGGTACGAAAAAGGGGTGAATGAGGGTAAGGGGGGAGAACAAAGCAGTCGATTTATTCTCACCCTGAGTTGGAAACTTATCACTCCCTCAGCGTCAACCTTAATGTGAAAAGAGGGAGGAAAGAAAGAAAACTTATGTAAATAGCTTGCGGACCATCGCTGACTCGAGATTGAGAATTACTTGAACTATCTTTTTTTTGGTTACCCCTAACCAACCAACCCCAGGGGTGAAGACAATCGGATTGGGGGATGCTCAGTGACCACAATTCCTTCCTGTTTCAAATTTGTTTTTGGTTGTGTCAAGACCTGGAACGGGAGTTGGAAATATATAAAAATAAGTGAATGGAAATAACACTGAAATTTTAGTATTCGAAGTTTTCTTACTAAAAGGTAATTATGACAGTAAGAAACTCCAATTTCACAAAAACGATTGGTCAGCCTTCCTGAAATCTAAGTCAAAGCACAGCCATAGCATTTTACCTCCGAGCGAATTCGGTGTTCAACATTACCCAGAGAACTTTGACCCATTTCCCATGTTATAGCCATGTTTCCATGTTAATTAGCTTATGGGTTTTTGGAAAGGAGCTTTTCGCAGTATAATTCCTTGATTTGCGTTCGAAATTGAACCTGCGTGGGGTAGTTTGTAACGCGTAACTTTACGAACAAAACACTCGCATGAAAGCAAAATCTCTGTAGCTTTAAGCCAATTATCAGCCGCGTGACAGGAAAAACGACACGCAAGTGCTGCCAGTTACGCCGCGTGGCAGGCATGCCAACCTCTCAGTGTAAACAATAATCTTCAAAACATTCGTTTTAAAGTGAACAGATATTTGGAAATGTAACAAAAGTATGACATGGGCCATCTCAAAGTAAACAATTATCACTACCATATCTTTAAGTAATCTTAATTTAATTAATTTAACTAATCTTTCCTTTAATCATTGTTGTTACATTTTGGTTGTCACATTTTAAAGACATTTAAAACAGATATTAAAAAGTGCATAAATATTCAGTGGCCAAAGATAAAATGATACAGAAAGTGGATAACGAAGCTTTGAAAAAACGGGATAAAAATTAAAAAGGCCAGAGACATCTTCACGCTTACTGAAAGGGTTTGACAAGTGTGTGGAGTGTGAAGCGATAGGTCGAACTCCGCCCGTAAAAGTACTTGTATTGACTTGTACGAGATCTTGATGCCTGCGACAGATGAAAAGAGCCAAAGAAGGGGAAAATGTCTTATGAGGGGTTTTGAATGAAGTTGTGGAGTTCTTACCTAACTTTTGCTATTTTTTCTTTTACGATTCCAAGCTTTTCTCTCAGTTTCTATTTTATCTCTTCTTTCTCGCGTTCCTTGTTGAGTGTGTTGATGGCATTTGAGCAGATCGATTTCCAAGAGCTCATTTTCTGCTCCGTTAGCCTGTGTATTGGGGGAAATTACACTGCAAAGGTCTCCTTTTTTCAGTGAAATTGAAATCTTTTGCATTGTTTGCTGCCACATTCCAGGTCGATGTGCATGATTTATCGAGGATTCCTAACGTATTAAACTAGTGGGGAGTGTTGGGACATTTTTTCTCTCCTTGTTGGAACTGTCAAAGCTAGTTGGTAAACAATTTTGGGCGACCTATTGTGTAGCGAAATTCGGGGCGCAAACACACAAGTGAACGAATAGGCAAACAATACTCTCGAAGACGATCTTTTTTAAAGCCTAATGGGCTTAGGTTTTGTTGCAGAGAACGAAGATGGGGAGCTTTTCCCTAAATAATTCAATACGAGTTTGTCACGGTAATTAATAACAGAGCCGTATGAGCCTCGTGTTTCTCTTGTCTTGAGCTCAGGATTAGCGTGTTCTTTCATTGCTCTTTCCCCTCCTTGTTTCTCATCTTGCGAAGACATCGAAGACAGAATGAATGCTAGCAAAGAGGATGAGTTTCAGAAGTCTCAGATGGTTAGCTTTTCGAGTATATTAATAGGCTTGGCAAAGATGAGCTAAAGCAGTAATCTGTCACACATTGACAGTATTATTTCCTCATCATGACTGTGTATCCGATATACCCCGAGTCGTGTTTTTCTGTAATAGGGACCGTGCTTAAAATAGCTAACAGAAAGATTATCCGAGCTTTGTGTTCTTTGACGAAGCAAATCGGCTCAACCATCACGGCTAATTAAGTATGATTTTGGAGGAAATTAAGAACAGACATCGTACCAAAAAAAAGAGCTTAAATGAAGAAAAATACGTTTATTTCTCCCAATTTTGTGTCTCCAGGGACGAAAAAACTGCAAACAATAACGAATAATTGAAGAGTAAGAGATAATCTTTGCTTGTCTGAATAATCAATTAACTATGCCGAGAATTAATATTTAATTTTTGCCTAACGAGTTTTTTTAACCACACTGTTCACTGGCTTAAATGGCGTGCTACGATAACACGCGAACAGTTAAAGTACACAAAGAAAAGAACAACATTTTAACAGTTAGAAGCGGACAAAAAGATGAACGTTTTGTAGCATTTAAGTGTATTAGATATAATAAACAGCTGAAATTCATCGAAAAGCGCAATAGTTTTACTGTTAGCGTGATTAGGATTAATTGGTTCTAACAGGTAGTCTAACAGTCAGTTGTGGAATAGAAAATTTACAGCGGAAGGGTTTATTTTCACAATAACGCCACTTATGAGCCACGCAACGGGGAAAAGGTCCGCAAGGGCTGCCAACTACTTAGCGTGGCAGGGGTGCCAACTTGTCAACGTGGAGTGCTGGTAAAGTGCCAATCTCGGCTAACGTTCCGATAAGGTAAATATTGTTTTCTAGTGTTCACTAGAGTCGAGTGTTGTAGCTCTACTAAGTTAATTAAAAGTCCTACTATTATTGCTCTAGCTCAGCGTGTGATGAAAATTCCTGGTTGATATGACTACAGGGGGAACGGACGTCTTCGGATGTCGAAAAATATCGGAGTTATTTAACCATCTTAGCGCCGAAAAATCGTAGGTTTTAGTGAATACAGTAAATTAATTAAAGGTAAAATTTCGTAGGAAAATAACAAAGGTGGCATGAGAAAATAAATGAAAACTCAAAAGAGATTATGGCAGCGGCTTTGACATCCGCCAATTTTCCTGTGTTTTTGTCTGACGAATGGTCAAGTTGGCATTTTGAACTCTGCGTAAGCACACAGTTGTTAAGTCGTGTTCCACGGTATTTTTTCTCGCTGTTATTTCTGTTTGTTGTTTCATTTTCTGTATTTTAGTCTTTCGTTTAATATTTCCTTTGTTGACGTTTAGGTGTTTAGAGAGTAGTCCTTAGATGGCGCTGACTTAATGGACGATAAATAACTAAATGATGACATAACCAAGATTACTTGCTGGTCTATTTGTTACTCGTTGAGTGTTTTTCCTCCACCAAGTACTAAAACTTTAGTACTTTTTTATGTATTATCCAAGATGTCATCTATCAAAATAACACGAGAAGAAAAGAACCAAAGAAGAAAAGGAACTGGCATAGCGATGGTTAAGATGAGCCAATTGGGTACTGCATTATTAATAGTCTTCGAAAACGTTAAGGAACCAAGAGAAAAGGATAGAAAGATGCATATAGCTCGAGGATCTTGTTAATGTCCAGAAAGATTCCTTTTATGTGTGTTTCTTCTCCCGTTTTCTTTTTCTTTTGGAGAGAAAAGGGTGGTCGATGAGGATTCGGTGGTGTCATTAACAGGCTTAGATCTTTTATTTTCTTACCCCAAGAGAAAAGAAACCAACGTACTGTAGGTACATTGATCCATTGCGTACTCTGGTTCGGACGGTTAATGATGTTGGCTGATGAAGTTACCTAACAATGTATCACATCATTGCCTCGTAACGCTTTTGAAGCAATTCCTCCACTTCAAAATGAAGTTTTGCTTTTAATTTTTTCTTTACATTTTGCACACATTTTATACATCACTTTATATATCATTCTGCATTTCTATGTTTATTTAATTTATATTTAATTTTTGAAATATATTACAAATTATTTTATATTCATTTAATTACGTTTATTTCGTATATTTAATTTATATGCGTATATATTTTGCTGCGTATATTTTTATTTCTGCACTATTTTAAAACTCAGATCCATCGTGGGTTTGATTGTTGCAAAGAAAATTATTTCGTAGATTTTTATTTTGTGGATTGTTTTAGTTCAAATTTTTATTTACGAGTTTTTGAAAGGACGTAGTACAGAGCTTTGCAAGGACTCAGCTGCAAATGTCGACTTGGGTTACTGGTTTGATTTGCGAAAGTAAGAATGGGTGCCATTTCCTGAATCCCAACAAGACAGCAGTGGCAGTTTGTATTACTTGTTAGTGTCTGTTTTTGTGGCGGTGATTTATTGCGATTTGCAACAGCAGCACCACCGGATATGGCATTGTTGAGTCTCAAGTGCAGCGCGTGACAATCTAAATCTACGGTATGAATTAGTACCACTGCTGTTGGATTACTAATTTAAGATTCCATTTTACCCACCCACCACTCTCTTGGGTTAGATGAGGGGGATATCACCACCTTTGAGAGGAGGATTATTCTACACGCCAAAGTACGAGATGTCAGTGAAACAGAACGTCAGAGAAAGAAAATTGCGTGTCTTTGAAACAAGTAATTAATTCACGAGCCTTGCAATTGACTTTTGTAAGCCGTTAAGTGCTTGCCTTTTTTAATAGGAGAGACTTTAAGAATTGACGACGTTGCAAATGTCTCGAACGGATTTGGGATGTTTGAAGACGTATCTGTAAGCTTCAAAGACTGGAAGCTTCAAGGATTTGAAGAATTAGATGTGAAGATTTGGGCTTAAGCTTTGATTGTGGAAAATGAGGATAAAAGTGTCAGGAATATTTGGAGATTAAAGATCCTGGAGTATTTCAAGTTTGAAATTTTGTACTGTAGCGTTCGTTATTACCCAACAGTCAATTTCGCAGCCGCCCAACAATGAATCCTAAGATTCATTGTTGGTAAGAATGAAATTCCCTGCAACGAGCCTGTAAAGTAGAGTTCCTTTTTGACCTTCCTTTGAGTCAGTTGCGTTTCTTGAGCGTGAAGTTTGATTGTTGTAAGCGTGGTGTGAGAGTTAGCACGAGAAGGGGAGTGTTTTTTGTGTGATTTTGTATTGAAGTTACGAATAAACGGATTTGAAAAGGAGTAGAACGTAACAGTACACGAATAATAAAAATTTGAAAACAATGAAAATACGATCAAGGCAAATTGTCTAAAGAACAAAGATCTGAAACGCGAACTCAGAACATTTGGAGTGTCAGATGTTCGTGGTTCAGTATTTGTTCACGTTTCCGAAACTAAAGACCTGAAAATTGATTGTTTCAATAAAGTTTTACACGCAAAAATTTTAGGTTACGAAAGCTTGAAGAGCGGAAATGTTAAAGTTCGAATATAAAAGATTTCCGTAGTTGTGCATCACCCCATTTCCGTTAATCCAACTTTTTGAAATTTCAATCAAAATCACCAACTGTCTAAATTTTTGCTTTAGACATTCTATTCCCAACTTTCTATTCCGTATTCCTCTGTCCATGCTTTGAGCGATTGCAACTATGTTTCCCCTTTCTTTCATTGGCTGTAAAATGGTATTCCTTTCCGTGTTCTTTTGTATACAAAGTAATCTTTTCTGTCACATGAAAGACATTGCTATCTCGCGCGCGACCAAGTGTCAGCGACGACAATGGTGTCAAAACCTGGCGCTGGACTTGCCTTGTTGCGTTCGTCCCACGAAAAGAAACGCGACAGGTCGAAGATTGAAAGAGATCTAGTTGCTGATCCCGCTCAATGGGTAAGAGATGCTGTGGCGAAAGCTGTCACGTATTTTCTTTTGGTTATTTTTATTATCCAGGACATAGAATTGCTTTGGAGCTGGCGAAAAAACTCGAAAAATTCTTTGCACGCCCTTGGTACCGTATATGGCACTATCAAAAGGCCTTTGGCACTGTATAGTTACAAAATAAAAAATAAATAAAAATGGTAAAAAATATAAAAATCAACGCCGAAGTCTCTCCATTGCATCCTTGCAGCGTTGTTATCGACAGGCTGACACTCAGGAAGGCTAACGGGTTCTGTAACCGTAGTTTTAAGCAAAAAGTTATGACGTATAACATGTCCTGCCTTTTTCTTGCGCTGCACATTTTTGCTCCATAAAACACTAGCGTTTGTCTTTTTTCTTTGTTGCACCCGCTATCTGGCCTGGCGAGCAAGGTGGGGACTTTAAATAGTCTTGACACAGCGTAGAAAAAGCAGCAAAGGATTTATCGTTTCAGTTATCTGTGACGGATCTTGGCCATTAGTGCTGCTATAGTTTACTGAATTTCGTTTTTTTTAAGGAACACAAAACCTTCGTACGTGTTTCTGTTCTTTTGCTACGTTTTTAGCTACTTTGCTTATTGCGTGTGTTGGAAAGAGAGTGCTTATACTTCTCTTTACTATTATGGTGCTTTTCCATGTAAATTGGGCTAAGTAGCTTATTTGGGATGACTGAGTTTGAGCATCGAAAGAGTTTTTTTTTTAACGAAATCTTACTTTATCTGAAAATTCATGTTTGGAAGCAAGTTGATGTATGCCGCATTTGGTTTTTCCGAGAAACAGAGATTATTAAACGCGTCGTGAGCTTGTGCGCTAGCAATTAAAAGATTCTCGAATAATGGGAAGGGTTTTTAAAAAATACATAATAATTGGAAGGAGAAAAAGTGTCTAAATCTGGCAGTTATACTCTAATTAAAAATCAAGAATTTTCAGGAAAACTAACGAAACTGTTCAGAAAATCATCCAGTGTTTTAAGAAGTCTCGCGGAAGGTTAAAAAAGTCCTTGGCGGAGATGAAGGGAAAGATAATGAACTGAGACGCCAGGGAGTCATTGTTAAACAAACTTTTAGCACTTTGAAAAGTTTTGGTAAGGTAAATATGCTTGTAGGCGTAAAGTGCACGCTATGCAACATGTGCTGGCACATTTGTCTCGCTAGTACAACGAGCGTCACGCCAGAGGCGCTGTGTACCCCCCACGCCGATCAGAGTACAGTGGCGGCGCCAGGGGTTGCCCCGACAGATATTCGGTTTCCCCGACGGGGTGTCCATTGACAAAAGAACATGTCGCGAACGTCAATTTCAGA
>JAGQDJ010000302.1:0-31443 GCA_022885665.1 Triops longicaudatus
TAAGGGATTTGCACGAAAACCATTTAACACTTGATTCTTGCGACAATTTCCTAAGTTGTCCTTAAATTTTATCCGCGTGAGATGGTAACCCTAGCGGAAACCAGAGTGTTAAAACAAAAATGAAGGCCTTTCATGGGATTTATTGTCAGTTGGACAACCTGATGTCTTTTAATGTGCATCGCCCGTATTTTTTCGCTGCTAATGGACTTTATCCCTATTAGACAACGTTGCATGCACTTTCTAGCGTGCATTACCGGTACGTTTATGATACGTAGCAATTAGACGTGTACACGGTTTATACTGCCGTAAATTACCTGTCAGACTACATCAAGGCTATAAACACTATATAGCTTTTGTACGACAGTACACAACACCGTAAGTTACACTATGATCTAGCGAACCCAAGTGATTCCAGGCAAAGAAGAGCGATTACAAGTAGTAAACACAAAAGGGACAGAAAAACGCACATTTATAAAACGCACGTAAAATATAGGCCTATGTATAAAATGTCAAATAAATATTTTAATAAAAATTCAAAGAAATCAGACTGTCTAATTAATGTAGAGGTACTGCAATACATTAAAGCTTTCACGTAAACAAGTTTAGTAACAGTATCATCGATTTCAATGGGAAAATGTTAATTAGCCAATTAATGCATGTAGGAGAAAATGGGTGAACGCTAAAGCTTCAACTAATTTAAGCAATGTGAATAAAACAAGAAACAAAAGGATTAAAAATTACGAAATTATTAAATAAATTTTCTGGGTGTGAATTATGAATTAATTCCAAAACAATTAAGTCCGTTATGTAAATGAAAATAAAAAGCAAGAATTTAGAATAAAGAAAGGGAATACAAAAGTAAAGTCATGGAAGCAATTGAGACGAGTACATCGTCGTTGTGAATGAAATTGTTTTTCTGCCGAGTTCGTCATATCTCCAGAGTTCGTAACGCAGTTCACTAAGCGTAAAAATAATTAGCACCCTTGAGTAGCTCATCTCCAGTTTTTTATCCTCAAGGACTGTACCACTTCCTCCATTAGAGTGATAAAGTAATCCTTTTGCTTTAACTTTACGGCTCAGTTCCCTCTAGAAACAAATGTTCTTTTCAAAATGAAGCTCATATGTTATTGGTGTCTTACTCTAGGAAAACAATTCCCATTCAGATCTTAGAAGAAGATAGTTACGAGAAGGACGTCTTGTTTTACGTGGAAATTGGAGAGCCACGGCATCTCTCAGGTAACATTCCACAATATCCGTGCCAGTACCTGGTCAATACTTACAACGTTTTGTTTTTCTTCCGTGTATTTATCCATGTGTCAAAACCCTGACGTATAAACAAAATTAAATGTGTTCGGTGTTCTTCCCCTGGTCCTGTCCATTTGCTGTGAGTTTTTACTGCTCCATTTTTTTACATTTTTGCCTTGGTATTTTTTGAAAAGATATGTGCGTTCCCATAAGAAGCTCCCTTTGCTGTGCGCTGTAATCATATCTCTCGTCTTCGTTTACCATTTTTTTTTTAAGAAAGTGAAAAAGCGCCTGATTTCCTTTCGCAGTTTTTGCACCCTGCTTGATCTCTTTTTAAGCGATTTCTTACGGCTGAGGCTTAATACCTGCTTTTTAGAATGCATGATTATTAATGTTTTGAAAAAGTCCACCACCGCATCCTAAAGTTTTGGGAGCTTCCAGCATCCAAAAGACGCTGCATGTGTGACACAGATCCTTGGACAATTGAAACACTGATCAATCTTCCTTTATCTTCCCTGGGGCCATGCGTAGATGTGGAAGGGAGCATGCAGAACTATGACAAAGATCACTTGAGTGATGAAGAGCGAGTGGCTCTGCAGGGAAAACCCCGTCTGGGTGACATTACGATAGCGCAAATTCGGGTCAAAGAAAGCAAAGAATTTAAGGTAAATTATTCCATATTTTTCTCCCCGTTTTCTCTCTTGGTCGCAACAAGGTTTCATATCCTTGTGCTCAATCCTCTTCCATCCCCCGTTTTTCGTCTTAAAGCCACAGCAGGAGTTGTTTGTTTAATGCATATAAACGGGAACATAAACACACGTGTCCTTCGATGAATTGTTTAACGGCTTTTTTATGATCGTGTGTATACAGAATACTGTCGACAAACTGGTGCAGCGAACAAACGCCTCAATATTGGTGGGAACTTCCAGTTGGAAGGAACAGTTTATTGAAGCCATTACAGTCAGTCCAGGTAACTAGCCTTCCTTTTTTGCAACAAACAAATCGAAAAGATTGGAGCGAAAACGAGAACAAGTGAGAATTGGAAGTGAGAGAGGGAAAAAATGTATTAAAAGGAAAAAGCACCCGGGGCCGAAATCGAGAGACGTTAAAGATTTGCTGCCGTATTAATTTAGAAGGGAGAAGAAATGTCTCTGGAGAAAATACCAGCACGACAGAAGCAAGCCGGCTTAACCCACGTTATTAACCTTTTCTTTGTTTTCAGATGTGGATGAAGATGGAGAAGAAACGATGCCTTCCTGCGGCGATTATATCTTGCATTTTATCACCGTGTTTTGGAAAATTTTATTCGCATTTGTGCCTCCAACAGGTAAGAATAATCCCACAAAAATGTTCCGTAGTTACTACGTTTAAAAACTCAATTAAATGCGTAGAAAAATAAAGTAGTTAATTTTACCAGTCAACGTTCAGTAAACTTTTGATAACTCGGACGTACGAAACTACCGAGCTTATGATTCATCTAACTAGTACATGACTTCCAGCTGTAAAGCTCTGTACGTGAGCCAGTACTGACCACTACACAAAGGCGTAATATCTATTGAAAACTCGCTTTCAAACTACCAGGTGCACCGAAAACCCCAAAAGCAATTCAATTCTGAACATGAAATCTTTCGAACAATATTTTACCTTCCGTATTAAATTTGTGGATGGCGAGTAAGGAAAATAACACCGCGAAATTTGAAACAGAGCCTAGAGAAATGTGTCCCAGTGTTCTAAATTTATTGTTTCATGTACTGTATCCAAAAGTCGCACACAGAAAGACATTGCTGCATTTTGTTGGTGCATGTGAAGGCCTGGGTATTTCTCACGGGAGAAATGTATCGCGGTTGATTACAAAAGCAAACTTTCCTGTCGTGAGGACTCACAGCAACACTTTGATTATTTGCACACACATGTTTTTGTAGCAAAAAAAAAAGAAATTTTATGAACTGAAAATAGCGAATAAAATTTTTGGATATGCGGGACATTTTTTTCTGTTTTCCGCGGTTTCTTTATAAAGAAATTCTATTCTATTAATATTGCGACGAAAGTTAGATTTGATAAAATTCGAAGTCAGCAATTGTGTACACCTGTCATGAAATTTTTCTCTAAAAGTTTAATAACGCGTACCTCAGATGACCAGCATTGTCAAATAGAAAAACGAAAGAAATTAACTAGCGAAGTTTTGCAAGAACGCCAATAGATGGCATCGTAAAAATGCAGCTTTTCAACGCTTGTTTTGTAAACTGCATACGTTACAGGTTTTCAATAAAACAGTATTTTGACGCGAACACTTTCAGTAGAGCAATAAACATCGTTAACGTAATCGACATTGCCCTGAGTGTCTTTGACAGCCGAGGTAATTTAATTTCCATGTAACCCAGTTTGGGTAATAGGTACTTTTGCCTATTGCAACCTTATGTCTTGTTGACAAAGACGAGAATCAGCTTGTTTGGACGACGAATCGAACTAGCGCGTATTAGGTATGGACTATTCTAGCTTATTAGCCTTTCAGCCTTATCAAGCTTGATGACATCCTACTCAAAAGCCTTAAGTTTCTTTTCTTTTTAGATAAATGATGTGTGTGTTTACGAATTAACTGCCTGTGACAGTGCACGGGAGTTTTCAAGTTACGCTTTATTTGTTCTCTCAGCTATCAAGGACGGTTACCTTACGTTCGTGGTCTCTATTACCTTGATTGGTGTTCTTACGGCCCTTATTGGGGACTTGGCATCACATATGGGTTGTACAGTGTGTTTAAAAGACTCGGTGACGGCTATTGCGTTTGTAGCCTTAGGAACATCGATCCCAGGTGAAGAAATAAGAACCAACTGAAAAAGGCTACAATCTTCCGCACGATGTATGGCATGGTACCGGTTATACCCATGCAGAAACGCATGTTAGATTACATTAACTCACCATAAAAAGGGAGCACCTAGTTTGACTAAATGAACACTTCAGTGATTATAGAAAGGTTTATTCAAAAGTAGAGACCTCCTGTGTACACTAACCTGGAGATAAATACGGTAAGATGGGAGTATTACGCAATAATGACATGGACGGAATTTTCTTAGAGTATAGACCGTGACTAACCTAACTTAACCTTCGTTTGTGGTGTTATGGAACTGTAGAACACATGGGAGGATGGCTCTGTTTTTGGGTAGCCATCATCTGGATCGGAATTTTGACTGCCATTATCGGTGATGTCGCCTCGGCATTTGGATGCTCCGTAGGATTAAAGGATTCTGTCACAGCAATAGCTTTTGTAGCTCTGGGTACTAGTGTCCCAGGTAATATCACTTCTTGGGTGCATGTGTGTGTGTGTGTTTGCCGTGTGGAATTAACTCAAGTATTGTACGTTGGTAATTCGGGGCGTTTCGTGTGTTTGCGTGCTACAGGTTTTTTCTTTATTTTATTTTTTTCATTTCCATTCCCGCAAGTACTTATACTAATCGTTATATGTATTAGACACGTTTGCCAGCAAAGTTTCCGCCGTGCAAGACAAATACGCGGACGCTTCTGTGGGTAACGTGACAGGCAGTAATGCAGTCAATGTCTTCCTCGGTATTGGAATCGCCTGGTCCATTGCGGCGATTTACCATGCGTATCACGGACGACCTTTCAGAGTCGAACCGGGAAAGTAATGACGACTCATATTTCTTCTATATTTTTTTTTGGCTTTCAGGTTTATTGTAGACATTACTAACCTATACTTTTATTCTTTCTCTCTCCGCAACAGTTTGGCCTTTAGCGTAACTCTATTTTGTTCGACAGCCTTCATTGCTTTGACGATTATGATGCTTCGGCGGTCGAAAAAAGTTGGTGGCGAACTGGGTGGACCTAAATGCTACAAGATATTGACCAGTTTAATTTTTGTGTTCTTGTGGCTCTTTTACGTCGCCATGTCTTCCTTAGAGGCGTACGGTTACATCCAAGGATTCTAGAAAAGTTACCATCAAGAAAATTTAGGAATTTACCGACTTTAGTGTGGATCAACACAGTAGTTCATTTTTATCCTACTGAAAAAGACAAAGAAAGCAACAATACCGCATTGTAAGCAACACACCAAAAGACAGTGCAAGGGCATGAAAAAGCGAGAGAATGTTTGCAATACCTTTATTATCAAGGTAGTGTGAGTCGTTGACATTTGAAGTACTGCCTCGGATTAAGTTAAGAAAGTTTACCATTGTTGGCATTATTGTCCTTACCTCAAAGAAACAATAACCCTAAGTCTGCTACAATCTTGTCATAGAGAGAGACCAACATAGGGAAAGTTTGGTCTAACATTCCCGTTTTTCTTCGTTCATTTGACCGTTCTTTAATTTATACCTTCAAAATCTGTCCTTTCTTCTAGTCCATAGATTTCCTGTAGTTCTTTCTTCACAATCTCTTCTGGCTTCGGGGATATTTACCTTAATTATCTTCAGTTTACAACTTGATACAGCAGAAAAAAACCTCCTAATTGCCATCAAAATCAGCCATCCCTTTTCCTCTCCCATGTCATGGAATATATAACGCACAGTGTCCGTTACTACTAACGTTTTCGTTCTTTTTCCTGTCTAAATATCCTCTAAGCTTCTTAACACATCTATCATTATGTGTACTTGGCTATTTCTTTATCAGCAAATGAAACTGAAATCAGCGCAAAGAAGGGTTTTCGCCCTTCTTGGCTCTTTTGAGTGTGTTCAAGGGAGACCAAAAGGTTTACGTTACGGAGGGATTTTGTTTATCTTGTGTTTATGATTGCATTTTTTCAGCAAGTCTTAAAAACAAAGTCAAGCCAGACTCGGAAAGAAAAAATCAGTGCAGTTACAGTGCCAAGCTATGTTTGTTGTAGAAATGAACATGAATTCATCCTTGTCAAAACTCCCAGTAAGTAGATTCTAGTCCCAACAAATCGCGTGTGGTATTTTAAGCGTTACACTGTTAAGTTTAAGGTATAAAGAAACTACCACTTCTCTCATTGAAGAAAGGAAAAAATATTAGAAAATATTGAATTTTAATATCACACCAAAAAACGCACTGTTATGTATCGATTTGCCAAAGTGCTGCTCGAAAACGACAGTATAAAAATTATGATTGCTGTTTTTCTCTTCTTTTCAAAATCCTCCATTATCTTTCCTGTTGGCCATTTTTTGCCCTTCTTCCCTCTTTGCACGTCCAAAGTTTCATCGGAGGAACAACGAACCAATTGTGTGCCTGTGTTCTTTTTTCCGTAGATCAAAAGTATACCGATTTCCCATCCGTAATCAAGCGAAAAGTGCATAAGAGAGAAGGTTGACAACGAATAAAGCTTGTAATTTGCATGCTAGTGAATCATGTACGAAAAAGAAACTTTTTCCCTTTGAAAAAAAAACTTTTCACTCAGTTAGAGACCATGTTAAGAAACTAGGAAAAAAATTGTAATGAGGCTAGTACTCCCAAATTTCAGGTTGAATTTTATTTATTTGAGAAAAAGATTTTTGGCTCATGCCTCGGCTTAAACGTTGGTTATATCTTGTCATAAAACAAAATAAGACAAAAAAAAAATCTTGAGGGTGGGTATCTTTTCCTCCCTGACCTTCCCTTGTTAAACTATTTTCACACTGGCTCCTCCCTCTCCTCTTTCAAATCTTGTATTGGCATTGCTATGGGTGTTATAATAAAGAAATGGCTGGAGTTCTGCAGAGTCTCGTTCCACCACAAAACAGACGATGCGTGTTTGGACAGCTACGTAAATCCGAGAATTCTCTGGTCTTCTATATCATTTCGTTTCCAGTGAGGAAAAAATCCCCACAAACTGACACTAACTTATTTTTAGAGAAATTCGCATTCGGGTCATTGAATTCTTTCCAGATCAGCACAACTTCTGCATGACGTTGCAAATTTGTCCCCTCCCCTTCTCCTTTTTATAGCTTCAAAAACTCAAATAAATGAAAAAAAATCAGACAATGAAAATGTGTTGAAAAATTGAAAATGTCTTTTCGTCACACATTGAACAATTCCAGATTTATGCCCCCGGAACATTGAATTGTCTTTCAATGACTTCGCTCCTTAACAATGGATTTTTTTCAGAGAGTTGTTCACCGCGGTTTCCTTTTACGCGGATTTATGTGAGCGTTTGTATGGGGTTTTTATCCGGAGTTTCAATTTGCGCGGTTTTCTCCCATCGCGTAAAGGGCATTTTTAACCGTGCAGTAAGTACCATGACTTCACTTTCATGTGTTCGATGTTGCGTGCTCACCGGCACACATTTTCCCTAAACAAAAAAAATTGCCTGAGGCATTTCCTGGCCATCCTTGAAGTCCAAACATACCTGATGGTGTGGTTGGTTCAAAGCCAGGTGCGACAGCAAGATCGTTCTTCAGTTCCCCTCCATAACCACGGAGACTTGAAGCTAAGTTTACCTTCACGTGAGTCGTAGTCCTAATTAAGTGGCGGCACCATTACGGGAATTGATTAGTGAAGTTTGATACGGGTAACGTTATGTGGAAGTGGTAAACATATTCAGCTCTAGCATAGGTGATTGTAATCGCGTTGTTAGTGTGGATGCTTCCGCATTGTTGTCACTTCCAGGCAGTGTGGGGAGTTAACAACTTTACTACTGCACCGTGGATACGTAACGTTTCTAATCAACAGAGCGTTGTGGCCGTCAACCAACCACCCTCGCTGTGGCTGTTAGCTCTTTGCCCGACATGCCAAAATCCATGTAAGGTGCCAACGAGTTCAGCCAAGCGAGTGAGTCAGAGCCACAAACATGCCATAGATGGAAACATATTTATGCCACATCTGGTCATTTGTGCTTCCTCTTGCTGTTTGTCAAGGTTTTAACGGTGGGAAGCTTGAGCTCGCGTAAGTGCTTTTCCTTCGCTTGGCGCATGCCTACAAATCCGAACTCTTTTGTGGACAATAGTCCGATTTAACGGACTAATGAGCTGATAGAGCTGTTTACTACAAAGTACGCTCTGCAATTTCTGAACGACGCCAAAGTAAACTTTATTAAATGGCAGAGATTGTACGAGATGTCCCTACCAGTAGGAAACTGAAAAAGCTGCGTTTGGAGAAAAGTGAAACAGTAATGGTCAACGAACCAAGAAATGAAGCTAAATGCAAAAATACATTTATCTTAAGCAGAGGAGACTGGGTCAATTTTTGTTTTCTTTCGTGGTGCAAACTGAACGTATAACCACAAGATGCACACATTTTTGTTCGCTCTAAAAGACATTGCATGCTCGGAAAAAATTTAAAATAAGTTATTTTTAACCTTCGAAATGGAAGCACAGATTATTTTCTATTCGACTAGCTTAATTTATTTCAAATTCACAACTTTTTGCAGGTTTGCTCGGTATTTCAAAAGAGCTTAAGGTTTTCCCAAATTCCGGTACTCTAAAACCACGCCCCGCACTTCGAAGGACTATTATTCTCTAGTTTCACACCGTTTACGATCATTCAACAACAGCGAGCCTTGAAAACTACGTGCTAATAGTGGACACTTTTCAAAAGCGCGAACAGTAAGTAAATAGTCTAAAAACACGCAAGAAAAAATTCTTTCCTTCTTATTAAGTCGCGAACAGCTCATCGCGAAAAATCAACGATTGAGCAATTCAACGATTTAACGAATCAACTGTTCCGCAATTCAGCGTTCTTACAGTACGTAAAATTCTCGCTAAACGTACAGTGTCCTACAAAATTAAGTTTGCACAAGATTAGAGTGGGCGTTGTGGATATACGTTACGAGGAGTAAATTCTCTGTGCTTTTGTTTCGTTACTATATTGTACGTATATTTGAAGTTGTGGTTTTGATTTTGTCCAGATTAGAATTCTTCCCTGACAATGTTACCGCGCGCAAGAGGAGGTCGTACCCCTGAGAGTTCTTCCATATCTCCATTACTTCTTATGAAAGTGAGTTCGCTGTTTTCTACCTTCTTCAGTACCTTTTCGGAGCTTTCTTCAAAAGAACAACAAGTCAAAACCTCAAAGGGTGTTTGAGTTGACCCTACGCAAGAGCAGTCAAGCTTCAGTTTAAGGAAATATTATGCACGTGGCAGTTGTTGGCAAGCGGTTGGACCATGCAGAACAACAATCGATCGCGCCTGACAAATCAACCTTTTATTGTGTGGCCCTGACGAGGTTCCTGCACAGTAGTCCACACTTGAAATCAATAGCCATGTTAGCCACTACCAGTAGCTACATGGCACGACCAAGTGAACGTTCCCGCAATACAAGCTTCACATGGGTTTTCAAAGTACACTCAAGTACAGTGTGTAGTGCAAGTTGTTAGGGTTTGTCCGTGGCGTTTATTACGGATTGAAATCAGTAACCCTCGTTTGTAATCAATCAAATCTTCATTCAAGCTTGGGGTAATGCATTCGCAGTGTTTGTGTTGTTAGAAGCGTAGCACATCACAGGCACATTTCGTCCGACGTAACAGTTTATGCTAGCTGAGTTGCTTATTTAGTTTTGTCTTCATCTTTCTAGGCACGAATCCAGTACCACCAGAGAGAAGAAACGGAGCAAAAACTTTTCAATATGCTCGAGCAAAGGAACAATAACAATTTAACCCGCGGAGCCGCTGGGCCAAATCAGCGCAGCAACAGCAATAGCGCCTCGTCAAACGTATCCCTAGCATCTTCCGTAGGATCCTCGCTTGCTTCGTCACTAGGATCCACGGGCAGTGGAGCAGGAAAGGTTAGATTTCTTTTCCCCATCTTTACTTATCTTATTTTTCTACACAGTAATCGAAACGGCGTGAGATCAGTCGTGTATTTTTCCAATTTCTTTTTGTTTACTGTACTTAAATTCATCTATGTATTCAATGTACAATATTTAGATTAATTATTTCTTTATTTTTAGTAACAAGTGTACTGTATTTAACTCGCCTTTATTTCATACATTATCAGTGTTCCTTTTCACTAAAAAATTAACCAAAATAGGCAAGAAAAACGAATTATCGCGTTATTTTCTTCACAATAACCAGGTACTTACTTATAGTTTGTTGTAATTTTATACACTTATTTTACGGTGTTTGAAATTTCTATTTTTTTAAGGTTTTAATTTTGAACATGTGTTTTAACGTTTGTTATTGAAAAGGTGCGGCAGTTGTTTGAAGAGCGTAGAAATCTCAACGCCACTCTGACTGGTCCGAATGCGTTTAGAAGACCACCGAAGAACCCCGCACGGAATTCGCCCACGAAAGGTTACGACAAGAGTTACCCTTTGGATCCAATCACGGGCGATAAGAAGGTTAATACTTTCGGTTGGAACCGGCCACCAAAATCCAACGCAGCTGGCTTCGTGAGTCCCAGTGGAGAATCCTACGGAAGTTCTGAGCTCCGCCGTACCAAAAGTCAGTACCAGATCGAGACAGGTGGAGGAGGCGGTGGCGGTGGAGGCGAAATCCTCGAGTCACGACAGCCCAGCAAAGTTCAAAGCATGAATAATTTGTCAGATGCTGTTGCTACGGTCAGTGGCAGAACAAAGTTGCCCTCGAATCGATTTGGCTACGCTACGCCGCAGAATTCCCCCAGCAATTTGAAATTAAGTCAGGGCTTGAATGGCGTTGACTTGGATGAAGCAGCCGTAGAATGGCTTCGGCGCCAAGCCGACGAAAAAAAAGAAATTGAAGAAAGGGCCCGCATTCGCGAGGAGCAATTACTGAATACCATTCGTCAGCAGCAAATGGAGCTGGACCGATTAAGACTAGCTGCCGCAGCAGCCGAAATTAAGAACAAGGTAAGGAAAAGAAAAATAGATAAAAGGATGTCAGCTTTGCTTTTCTTTGCCGCAAATGGACAAACAAGATCCTTTTGTGCTTTAAAGAGAGGGAAAAATGTGGAGCAACCGACGTATCACACGGGTCATTTCTTCGAATAAGGGGAAGGTCCCTCTTGTGTCAATGTAGTGTGAAGGACAATTGGCAGGTCGATAAGGTCATGGTTGTAGGCATATAACCATAGCAACTTCTTTGTGTGTGATCAACAGGAGACAATTTTCACGTGGTTGGTTCATTCTCGAGTATTTTCTTGACTAAACGTTAAAAATTTCCCAAAATTAGGAATCAGCGCAAAGAAATTAAAATTATGAGAAGGCAAATCGAGCTAAATAATAGGCGTAAGCCTTCGACGGATTTAAGACAGGATAGAAACAAGTGAACTTAGAAGTAATTGACTGAAGTTAAATCATAGTAAAATAACTTCCCAGAAATTAAAGCAATTCACTAAAGTAATTAAAAAATAATCAAATCAAGATTGTCAAGAAAACATTTTGAACACTGCGAAAACTTGGAAACAAACTCTTTACGTGTGAAGCTTTCGTAGCCAAGAACGAAAGATTTCATTAATTCTGAGCTGAGATAAGAGAACGTATTTAATCCTGGTTTTGCGATCTAGAAAGGCTATGTATGTTTCCAACTTTCCTAGCCATTCAACTGCTAGTCCCTTTCTTCCTTAGCCAGAGTACTTTCATTCAATTTCGTTCTATAAACACTGTAGAAGACTTCTTATAATAAGGCTATTGGTGATGTTCTTATTCTATTTCTATTTATCGAATTCACCCTAGACTCCCGTTGCAACTGCCAAGCCTGTACAGAACAATCGACAAGCTGCCACAAGGAGTTCTTCAAGTTCGCTAGAAGACAGCGAAGATACCACATTTTCACCCAAGGAGCGACATGCTTTCAAATCCAAAGTAAATTCTTTGAAACATTTTTAAAAAATACTTTTGTCTCTCTCTTGTACGTTTGCTTCTTTTGTTTATTTAAACAAGACAATCTTCTGATGTATTCATTTAAATTGTGCAACTTCAGGCTCCTGCACCTGTGCCACACCCCCCCAAGCCTAAGCCAACGGCAGTTCCGCGACCCAGACCAGCTCCACCGCGTCCAGCGCCATCTGAGACTCCACCCAAGCCCAAGAAGCCCATACCAGCCCCCAAGCCTGCTGCTAACCCGCCTGCACCTGCCCAACCTAAGCCGGCCCCACGCCGTCAGGAAGACAAAAGCATTCCCAAGAGTTTACCTAAAGAACCACCACCCACTTCTGCAGAGAGGGCGCACCGGGCGCCTCCTGCCGATGGTTTAGAAGCGTGTTCCAACTGTGGCCGGTACTTCGCTTCCGACCGTTTGGAGAAACACGAAACAATTTGTCAGAAGACTTCGCAGAAGAAGCGGAAAGTCTTTGACGTCACCAAAATGCGCGTCCAGGGAACGGAAGCGGAGAGTTATGTGATGCCCGTCACCGTGAAAAAGGGTGGTAAATCAGCCGTTCGCCTTCCGAAAGAGGAGCCAGTCCCGCAACAAGTGAGCAAAGCTTTTCTAACGACTTTCCCGTAGCGCAAATCTAATTCATGCCTATTCCTCTAGGGAGCCGGTACGGGAAATAAGCCGGACTGGCGTAAAAAGAGAGAGTCGTTTTTAGAAGCGATGCGCCAGGCCAAAATGGTCCAAAAACATTTAGCAGCTGGGGGTAACTTGGCAGATTTGCCTCCTCCACCTCCATCCGACACGTCTGATTATATACAATGCCCGCATTGTTCACGAAGATTCGCTCCCGGCGCTGCCGAGAGACATATACCCAAATGTGCTAACATTAAGTCTAATAAGCGGTAGAAAGCGAATGCTACATGCTTTAACGCACTAAGATTGCCTTTAACTACCTACGGCATGAATAAATAAACCGAATCGCACAAGTTGCAGTAACGTAGAAGCAAGAATTGAGGACGAGATCCCGCGTAAGTCGAAGCCCGCTATATGAAACTAGGTAAACAGGTATCGCGTAACTCGAGGGCTTAATGTAAATCTTGTGTGTTAAAAATATTAGTCCTAAACTTACTATGTTGTTTTATAACAGGTTTATAGTACAGCATAATCCTTAACACATTAAAAGTCGTAAACTGTAAAAAAAACTTTTATACTAATTGCTGTGTTGATAATCTTCAGTCATTAACTAATAATTAATGTGATTCCATGTGTGAAACGAAACCAATCCGTCCAAACACAAAATTTGTAGGTTTCTTTCGAAACTTCAGGATAAAAAACGTAAATATTAAATACAAAAGCGTGTATTCCATGCCTTAGTCTTTCCATAAAGCTGAAATAGGCGAATCGGAAGAGCGCACTTGGTTAACAACGCTTAAAGTTGCTTCCAGGACTTGTGAGTGCACTTCATCCACGCTTTGTTTAGCGTCTATCACCACCCACGTCTCATCTTTTAAGGCAGCGTAATTAGTCAGCACTTTCTCTTGAAAAGAGGCATTTTCGTAACGCTCCACGCCGAATTCACCTCGTGATTCCGCCACTTGAGCGTTCACATCCAAAAATATGACCAAATCTGGCTTCGGTAAGCCTACGTCGGGTTGCTTACACCAATGTAAATCTAAGCCCTATGAAAAAATATTTTTGATGCCGACGTTTATGTCTTTTCGCGTAAAGAAGCGGTATTTACTTTTGCGGCGGAAAAAGCGACTCCAGAAAATGCGTAACGATCAATAACAACGTTTGTTCCTTCAAGCAACTTCTTCCGAATGACCGGCCTTTAGGATGATAAAATAAACAATATAGTTTCGCTTAGCTTGATTTTCTACCGCTAATATGAAGCCTCGGTTTTATGGACGACAATTTACTTTCCGATGTCGGAACCAGCGGCTACAATCTTAGCGTACTCCGCTATTTAGAGAAATTACCAAGGGAAGTGGAGTTTCGAAGCTCAGATTCGGAAGCTAGACGAAAGTAATAAGGTTCAATAGCAAAAATTCGATACTTAACTTCGTCCATAAAACCAAGGCTTTAATGCATTACACGAGTTCCCATCGATTTGCCGAGAAAAGGAGGTGAATTGACTGATCGGTCATTTCTGTTTTCCGCGTTAGGTAGTCGTTAATCATCGAACCCATGGGCGTTGTTCGCTCTAAAATCGCAAAGCTTCAGAAATTTAACAAACATACGTATTTGGCATAATAAAAATAACTGGCACAGTTTATATTTAGGATTTCATTGCAACTGTCCCACTATGTTTAGACACACATAAACAAGGGACAATTCCCCCGGACAGTAAGGTGGCGATAACTGACAGATGTGAGATCTGCCAGAAACGGTCCGCTTGATGCACCATAGATCGGAACACGCAGGCTGAAATGTAAATCATGAGGCTACTCCGCTATCCGGCAAACGTTTCCCTGTGCTTATCCTTATCCACAACAAGATGTTAATCAGAAGGCATACCTGGAAATCTCATTAAGTCCACGGCCAAGTTCCGTTCCTTGAAAGCTTCGACAAGTTTCGCACACTGCGTAGTTTTCCCGCTTCGGTCTCCTCCCTCAAAAACTACCAAAGCTCCTCTAGCCATTGTCCGATGTGACGTCCAAAAACTCGCAGGGCAACGCTTTTTAGCAATACACCAAACAGTTCTGTATAGCATAGGATTGTAAACAAATTATAGATTATTCGAAAAATCCGCACTTTCGGATTTGTTTACTTCTACCGCGCCTTGCGGATCACAAGACAGCCAGCTCCGCCCCTTTTGTCCAGTTGGCAGGCTAGAAGGCGGAGTGAGTGCGCGGCGACTTGCCGGGCCCTAAAGTGTTTCTAGAAAAACAAAATGTTTAACTTATTTAGATGGGCAAAATTAACTGGTTTTTGCCTCGTTGTGTTTTTATTCTTAGTGCCTTTTACCAAGTGTGCTCTTTCAGATTTACGTTTGTGTGTAGATGAGCAGTGCACAGGTAAAACACCATTATTTTGGAAGTGTCACAAGTCCCGTTACTTGTGACATATTGCCACTTGAAACTTTCCTTAATAACCATCCTAATTCTTGACACAAAAACTTTAACTTTTTAGTGCT
Organism: Triops longicaudatus; assembly: GCA_022885665.1. NCBI lineage: Eukaryota > Metazoa > Arthropoda > Branchiopoda > Notostraca > Triopsidae > Triops > Triops longicaudatus. The sequence goes on from JAGQDJ010000302.1 coordinate 15,057, forward strand.
TTCATAATCAACGTTTATTTATTAATTGCGGGAAAAGGTATGGTTCTTAATTAAATTATTTTTCTTATTGCAGTTCCCATCTCAAGTGGCCGAACAACTTTGAAATATGCAGCCCCTGAGCCTGCACTTTTATCTTTTAACAACAATGAACCAGTTACAGTATTCAGCAAAGAAGCTGGATCCAGGCAAGACATATGGGGCGTCGAGGTAATTTCCCTTAAAAAAATAAATACATAAATTTCTTTAAAACGAAACAACCACACATTGTTGGGAAAATATCAACACACAATTAGTAATCGAAATTCCTTTAAGTGATAATTATAGGTTGACGTCGAAATGAACAAACAATATTATTAAAGAAAGGCCAAATTGTAATTTTTGACACTAATTACAGTTTTTACAGTGAATTATATTCTTTAAAATACAAAAATGCCATGTTGTCGTTGGTAAATCAATTTAAAAGGTACAAGAAATTAACTGGCATTTACCCAGCGAAACATATTTTGCCGTTAAGAAAATGTTTAGTGAACCATTTAATCATAGTCAGCTAACTAATTCGCTTGATCGTTTGCAGATCAACGGTGTCCGGGGCTATGTGCCAAAACGCTTCGTCCAAGAGCTTCAGATGTTGAACCGACCTCGGGTCACTGTACCAACAGAGCCTTTTCTCCATCCTTCAGGAGTACCGCCCCCTCCTCAGCTCCACTCCAGCCAAGTTCATTTTCATTACAGCCAGTTGCCTCATGCAAGCATGGGTGTGATGGGCATGCCTTCGCCGATCATGAGCCAACAGCCGAGCTTTGTTCCACCTGTCATGCAACACCCGCGTCAATCTGTATTAGGGACATGGGACCCCAATTGGCCACCACACATTCCACAACAACAGATACCGCAAATGCCAAACCAAGATTTCACTATGGGGGCTGGAGGAATCCCTCAACCCACTCCTGTACAAGTCCCAGCTCACCTCACTGGCTCTGTCGAGAATCACAGTAATCAAGAAGGTCCGGTACACATGCAGGACGAAGCTGAAAATGTGGTCGCACCCAACGCTGCCAATATCGGTAAACTACCTAAAATACGTAAAAAAAAATAAATAAAATACTATCATCACTACGATCAAGTAATACAACATAAAGGTAAAAGAAAGAAATTTGACGACAGATATTAAACACTTTTTAATATGGTAGATGCGGTTAAAACCTTAATAAAATCATAATTAAAACCTTGTAATTTTTTTTTAGCTAGTTTAGCTTATACACTTCGAACACATAAAATCAATTCAGTAGACGTCATTTATATTATTTTTGTGAACGTTGATTAACTATTAAAATGTTAGATTTGTAAATAAAATATAGTTGTTATAGTGAAATTAGTTAAATATATACTAAGCTATTTATACGTCTAATTTATACTTTTTCGTTTCAGTGGATGGCACGGTTTTGCCTGACGACGCATCACCCTTAGACCCCGTTGTTCCTGGAGAAAATAATACTCAAGATGAAGCCAAACAATTATTACCAGAAGCAATATCGTCTTCAGTTGAGGAAGACTTGTTAGAGCCGGAAACTGGTCACCCAGAGACCGAGCCTTCATCAAGCTCCGCCCAGGAAATACCCACCGAAGACAGTCAAGAGAATTCTGATGAAGTTCCTTCCAAATTCGAAATCAAAGACGATGAGCTGCCCCAAACCGAAAATAAAGAACCTCTGCCAGCAGAAATTAAAGAAATTGAACGACAAGATCAATCTCCTGAAGTAAAAGAAGAACAGGACCCGCATGTTAACGAAACTTCGACCGATCCTGCGCAAACCCAAGACACGCTAGATAGTCCAGATATTTCAAACTCCCAAGAAATTCCTCCTCAGATCATTGTACCATCGATGCGCTCCGATTTCGGCGCACCGAGCTTGCATTTTCGACAAGCTCGTGCACTGGATCACTCAGGATATCCTGAAACGGGTTCTAGTGAGAATAAAGTTGCTATCGAAAACAAGTACTCGGATGATAAGACTGAACCAACCTCCCAAATTGTATCCGAACCGCCAGTTGAGACTGTTCCTCTCCCAGAAGACCCAAAAACAAATGATCAACCTTCAAATCTCGATGAACCCGATGCAGCAGACTCCGAAGATGACGAAAAGCAGGTCCGTGGCGCGGATTTGCAATTTACGTCCGAAGATGACGAAGAGGACGAAGAAGAAGGGCAAGCCAGCGAAAACGAAGAAGAAGCTGAAACGCCCGAAACGATGACCTTGACCGAAGACCAGAAGGTTGTCAATGACGTAGATGCGGAAGCGAGCCGAATGGCACAAAGTGAACCTGTCTCGTATGGAGAAGGTGAAAGAGATGAAGCCCCCACTCCCCCACCGCCCAACGAAAACAAAACGAACGAGAAAAAGGATGGGAGTGGCAGTATTATCGAGAAAGCTTGGAAGCTTTTTGGCATGAGCGAAGAAACGCCGCAAGATGCTGCCGCACCTGACGTTGAAGAGGATAAAGAAGCACCAGAAGAAGAGATTTCTAATCACGTGGCGCCGCTACTGGCTGAAATAGCGTCCCTGGATCCATCCAAAGGAGAAGAAAAGCCACAAGAAACTGACACTGTCCCGGTACTAGACCCAGACCAAATACTGGATGAAGACCAAAAAACCAGTGACAATACAGCCTATACTGTAGACGTCGCTCCTGTCACGGACAAAACGCCTGATACCGAAACTCCTCTTGTCTTCCCTGCAGCAGAACCCGTCCATGAAGAAATTGTTCCAGAAAAACTCCTTTCAAGCGAAACTGCGCCTTCCTATGATTCTTCGCTTCCCGTAGATTCAGTCACCAACGATCTGTCTGGTAATCCCCAACCGTTAGAAATCTTGTCCGACACTACAACTCCATCGCCAGCCGATTCTATTCCTACCGATCCTATTTCTCCCCCTTATAGTACGGATTCCGAGCCTTTCGGTCCAATAGAATCAGCAGGTGAATCGATTCAGGCGAATTTACCGGACACTGTAACTACTTTTTCCCCAGAGATCGACACTACGAACCAAAATTTGTACAATCAACCGGTTCCCGACTATGGTGCCCATATCCATGATCACAATCACGACGGTCACCACCACGACCATGATCATCACGACCATCATGGACATTCACACGATCATCATGGGCATTCACACGATCACGGCCATTCACATGGACACGGGCATGGGCACTCGCATGGTCACGGGCACGATCACGCCCATAATTTACCTTACATACCCGGTTTCCGGCATCATTTCAAGCCCCAAGCTGCCTCTCCACCGCCTGCTCCCGTTATTCAACAAAAACCGGCCGTAATGGACGTAAAACCAGAGATAGATTCCCTATCCCATGGCCAAGAATTCTCGACACCAAGCACATTGGACGTTCCCCCACCCTATTACGAGCACACGGGTGCCTACGAGTCCAATCCCACCGAAGAAGTGCCGAGTTACCCTAGTACTCCGAGCGATTCGTGGGCGCATGAATACACTGGAGAGCGTCAGGAGCATAAAGAGTATAAAGAGCCAGAAGAGGCGGCAGTGGTGGGTTCATTAATTGCCCTTTTGCCTGCGTTTTTGGCAGGTCCTTTGGGAGAATGGGAGAAGGCGGGTTTGTCGCTCAATTTGGCAGCTTTGTTATTCGTCGTAGGTCATGTCTTGGTGGTTTTATTCGCCTTGAATAAGTTACTAGCCCGCAGCGAACGAATGAGCTCACTCCTCAAGAAATTGAGTACCTTGGACGCCGAGTTGCACGAACTAAAGGTTAAACACGAAGCCCTGCAAAAAGAGCTGCAAGTGGAGCAACTCGCGGCGGCAGAAATCAAGCTACAGGGAGAAGAACAGATGGAGAAGTCGGAAGAAGAAGAAAAGCTGCGTTTTGCGTTGGAAGACGCGGAAAAAGAGATTGAAGAGCTCAGAGCGTCGGTCCAAGCGTTGGAAAAAGAACTGGAAGCAGCCACGGAAGCGGGTCTGGAGGTTAATAGGATGTTATCCGAAGCTTTGGCGACGCAGGGTGACAGCCAGGAGCTGATGGAATCGATGGAATTGTTGCAGCAACAATTGCAGAAGCAGCATTCCTTAGTAGAGAACCTGAATTCGGTTATTCAAGCTAAAACGGGGGAAAATGAAGTTTTGCAGTCGGATTTGGAGGAAGCGCAGGGAATGGTGGAGGAATTACAGCGACAGATGGCGGAAGTGGATGAACTCCGGGCGACGGAAGCGAGCCTCAAGAGCAAGTCGGAAGAACGCGAGGCTGATTTTGTGAAATTGCAAGTAAATCACGATGCGTTGATTTTGGAACACGAACACCAGAGCCAGCAACTCAAAAACGCGCAGAGCGAAGTCCGGGAGTACAAGGCGAGGTATGTGCGCACTGCGCATGATTTACGCGCCAGGGAAGGTGAAGTCCAAGTGTTGACTTCGTGCCTGGAGAAATTGAAAGAAAATTCTACCGAGGACGGAAACAGAGGCATTGGTCAAGAGCAGTTGACCGAGCTTTTGAACGTAGGCCACGTGCGGGCTGAATTGGCCCAAGCGTTGGAAAGCAAGCAACAGTTGGAGAAACAGTTAACCGAGCAGGGAACGGCGTTCCAAGCTAGCACGGCCCACGTTACGGAGTTGGAAGCGCAGATTAAAGAACTGAAAGAAGCCACCGAGTTGGCCGAACGACAGAACGCTGAGGCTCAAACGCGTTTGGAAGTGTTGTCCAATTATTTCCAGGAAAAAGAAGCGCAGTTACAGAAAGAATTGGGTAGTCAAGAGGCCAAGAGAATGCAGAGCGAAGGCAGCGCCACCGCCGTGAGCCAAAAACTTCTCGCTTACGAAGAAGAATTGGCCAGTTACCGACTACAGGTAGATACTTTGAAGAAAGAGATTGAAGAGCAGGAAAGGAGTTTTAAGGCTCGTTTGAGCGCGCAAGAGAACAGAGCGCACGAGAGCTGGCTCACGGCCCGGCAGGCCGAGCGGCGAAGTGAGGAAGCTAAACAAGAAGCGGCACAGTTACGTAGTCGGTTGTTGCAGTTACAAGCCGAGAAAGATAAGGAATTGAGTCAACAGCAGCAAGAACCGCCCGAGGGCGTGTTAAGACCGTTGCCCTTCAAAGCAGCAAATGGCGATTTGCACCACGATCCAATGGTACCGCCGTTGGAAGCGCCTGGAGTCGGTTTCCCTCCTTTAGATCCTACCATGTTTCCACCGCCGCAGTTTATGGGTCCACCTCCTCCGCTTCCGCCCCTCCCACCGTTTATGGGCCCACCGGAAATGCCGCCCATACCCTTACACTTATTGCCGCCCCATCGTCCACCGCCTTTGGGGATGATGTCTCCGACTTACGACGTGGATTATCGCGATTCACCCCGACGTTTCATTCCCTCACCGCCCAGGAGATATCCCTCGCCCCCGGGCTCGGAACGAAGCGGCGCGTCAGATCGGTATGATCGCATGGATCATGACCGTTATGATGATTCTTATAGGTAAGTAAAAAGGGGAAATGAAAGAAAAAGAAAGGGACAAAATAGCAATGGAATTCCGTGTGTGATGTAAGTTTAAAGTGGGGACGCGCCGAGTAGTTTTATTGAGTTGCTTTTATAAGGGAGTAATAAAGTTTTCAATTGAGCGCTCTGTGGGGACTGAAAGGGGTGGGTGAGAGCGTGTTGTGATCTTTTATGGGATAGTTTGCATAAATTAGGCTGGAACGGTTGAAGAGCAGCGTATTAGGATGATAAGAGATCTGATTGCGTAGTTACGAACTTGAACGAATGTTGGGTATCATTTGTGAAATATTGATTTTGGGTTGAATGTAGTAGAGCTGTTTTGCAGTAGAAGCCCGATTATGGAATTTCCGACTATGTCAGAAGGCTCGGCATTCATTTTTCTTGACAGCTTTAGGTTGATTTTAAAGTATTTGAGTTACAAAGCTTAAGAGATATTGTATATTCTTGCGAGAGTTCAAAAGAAGTCTGAAAACGCGATTTGCTTTCGATTGTTGTTCCGCAGCTAATTTTTAAAAAGTCATCGCTCGAAATTCGAAACCCGTGTGTGAAATTTTGTCAACTATTCTCCGTTACCGACTGGTTGACAGAATAAATCTACTTTAGTTATTTTCTATGTTTGGCCGGTGTTTATTATCAATATTTGTTTATACGGTGCAGTAGAATCTCGTTTTAACAAAATGTTTCTAATTAACTAGTCATAGTTGGCGGATTGTAAGGTCTTGAGGTATATAATTTTATAGGAAAAAGTGTCTGACATAACGAACTTCCGTTATACTAAACATATTTATTGATTCGGTCGGGTTTGTTGTAAAGATATCCTGGTGTATTAGCATTTCCTTTTCTAATTGTGTAGTATCTTTATTCTTGTTATAAATACGTAAGGTTATTTCTTCCGTTTTTGATTTTCATAGTTTCATTTTATTTATTTTTAGTTTTCGTCTCTTCCTGTAATATGTATTCTAAAACATTGGTAGTGCAAAGTTGGAATAAAAACAAGTAGCCTACTTTCATATTCTATAGAAAAACTGAAGCCAGTATTTTTATGCCTTTATGTAACATCGCCTGAAAGCGTCTGCAAGTTCTTGCTGCAAATGCAAAGCCGTTCTTTGTGTTGTACGTAAAACGAACATGAAATTTTGCCCGCACAAAAGGGTCCATTTCGACAAATAACTGGAGTGTGGGCGTCGTTTATTACTGTAAAATTTCCGTATTGATGTAGTAGGACTTAGTGTTATCCAGAAAATAGGGGAACATAGGCAGAATGTCAGAAAGTCAGTTTTTTTTTATTTCTGTAAATTTTTCAACTTATTTCTGTGCTTTATTCTGATTTTATGAAGTATGATTTCTCATTAAATCGATTTTTTTTAATATGTATTCTTATGCCTTTCTGTATTTGCATTACGTTCGAGTAAGCATGTCAGAACAGAGATTTTCTTTATATTTAAATTGTGTTTATTATACTCTATTGAAAGTAATTTTATTATTTTTTTCATTTAATGTTATATGCAGTATACAAAAAGTTTCATTGAAATTCTCAACGTTTCCTAATTCGAATTTTGTTTAAATAGATCATCCCCTATACCCTATGGTCATGGAGGAGGACGGCCACGTTCCATGGGTAGAAGTAGAGACGGATCACCTCCCCGTGATAGGGATAGTAATTTGTATTCTCCTGCTCCTTATGGTGCTCCGCCTCCCTCCGCGCGGCAGGGAGCAAATCCGATGCAAGGTGGATCAGATGAATGGGTATCAGAGCGCGAAAGTGCGTTCCGGCCGGCAGTGCTCCGAGCGGCTAACAAAGGTATCAAAAAGCAAGAAAAAATAAACAAATAACAAAGAAGGAAGGACGAGTTTGTTTAAACCTTGAAGGGCATATTCGTCATTTAATACGGTGTCGTTCGTGCCATAAATCTCTGGCCTTCGTGTAATGTATATGCGCCAAAAGGAAGCGGCAAGATTTAAGTTCTGTCACTGGTTATCTAAAGCTGACTGATATATTAAGGAGCATTGGCGCCTGTTATTAAATTTTTCCCGATTTAACGCCCTTGAATCCATTTTCGAGGTTTGGTTAGTAAAATTTTGCGAAAAACTTGGAATTCAACACCATAAATTGTTGAAATTGGATTTGTAAAGTTTTACCTTTTGGACGCAAACTTTTTAAACTAGCTTGTTTTGCTGCAGACGGACATCGCGAAATGGGCGATTTTCGCGCTTTTTTGTTCATTCCTATTAGTTTAGTTATTTTTATATTACCTTTTCCCTTATTTTCTTGAAAACAAAATACGTTGTCTTGGTCTGTTATTTCATTTACGTCATTTCCTAATGGATTTTAATTTGTTTTTATTGATTACAGGTCCTAAAACTTCCTCGCCCATTACGCCTGGTTACTCTAGTGAGAGCTTAGACCGACATAGCAACCGACTTTAAGACTTGAAAGGTAGGTAGGTAAGTAGGAGGTGTACACGCAGAACAAGTACAGCAGCACACATGGAGTGGTATACGGTGTTTTGTGGAGGGAGGTGGGATGGGAGTTTATGCAGTGTGCTGTCACTGTCATTATCATTGCAACCAGCTATTGTAGCTTTACAAAGTCAACCTCCATTTTTCCATGTTTCACCCTCCCTTGTCACCTTTAAGACCTTCTGAATCCAGAAACAAATCCCCATAGCAACATTCTCATAACGAAAAAGAAAACGTGGAATTAAAAGTGATGGAACTGAGGTAAAAAATGTGGAATGAATAAATAGATAATAAGAAAGATATCCTTAAAGTAAAAGAGTAAAGAAAGAAAGAGTGACAGACAAAAAATGTTTCTTCCGTTTTTCCATTTGCCGTTAAAAGCTCGTGACGAATTCATGGTTTTCATGTTAATGCCAATACAAGGAGGAAATGCCAAAGGATTCATATATAGTAACATGACTGCGTGAATAATTTCCATGCCTTTAATGCCATAGTAGGTCAAAGTGGTGGCTCTTTTTAACCTCTCAGGGTTATTAATTGAAACAACAGTAGAAACACGGTTGGGATTGTGTGCCGAGGATTAGGACATTTTTGTTATTCTGTTTGCGTTCTTGCGGATCTTGGTCGCCTGCTGGGAGGTAAGGAGACAAGAAGTTCTAATATTTTCTTCTTTTGAAACTAATGGGGATGTTTCTTTTGTGTCACGTAGTAGTAGTGGGGAGGAAATGCCGAGGTGGACGCGAAGTAATTCATCGATCTGGATTACGTACAAGGGTAGGAGAAAGGGGGGGAGAAAAATACGGAAATCCCGAATTCCACTCGACATTAAGGAATGCGTAAAGGTTGCTCTAATGTACTTGACAGAGTTGCCAAAGGGGGCCCGGTAACCTAGTCCCACCGAAGAAGTACTGGCGCTGTACGGTTGCATAGTAGTATCTGGTTCTGAGGGTTGTTGGATGTTGACAAGTCGACTTCATTGACGTGGCTTGCGAGACTCGGGACTTCGGAACGGAACAAGGTCCAAAAAGAGAAGGATTATATTATTGATCCAAGCTATTGCGCTTGTGCCGGTACTAGGGGAGACATTCGTAAGCTTTTCCGAGTCCCACGGATCCCCCGGTGTGGCGTCGTCTCTTCTTTGCTAAAACAGAGATGAGAATCTTGAACAGAGTAGTCTCCCGTTACTGAGACTCGTACAAAGTTGTGTATCGGCACTTGGCTGGTTGCAAGAAGGAATTGGACTTTGGACCACGGGAGGATTTTTGGTGGTGATAACAGCCTGAAAAGTTGCGGGAAAGCTAATGGTGAGCTGTTAGTGTGGAGTGTGTTACCTGCACCTGAAGTGTGTTTAGGGTGCAGAAATTTCGACAGATTTCTGTTACTGTTAGACTCCGTGCGGCCAATTCATAAAACAGGATGCGGTTTTGTCGATGACACCTGAAAACTGAAAACCCGTGTCTCGCTCTTTGAATCACAAGCCAAGCAGGTAATTCGTTCTGTAAATTATTATGTAGCGAGAGAACATGGTATTTCAGCCCGTTGCTTGTTGTTTCGATTCTTACGTGTACGTTTGTATTGCCAATCAAGTACTCGATACGGTGTGAGGTACAAACATCAATTATAGAATGATTACGCTCTAAGACTAATTATACTGCGCTCTACATGTGATTACGAGCATTTACTGTCGTAGTAATAAATTAGATGAATTCCTTATGCACATTTACGGCTTGGTGTAAGCGTAAATCAAATTAATTCCTTTTTAGTGTTACACAGTCAATGTTCCTTTAATTTTACATTAGAAGAACATTAACATCCAGTTTTAATTAGGGTCATACGCAACTGGTTAATTAATGCCCCCGGACTGCATTTCATACGTAAGGATTAGGGAGGTAATTCGAGCTTTTTCGGGGAATTATGACTGCCGCGCGCGATTTCTTGTAATCGAAGTGCGGCTGTACCGTCAGACTTGGCGGAGTCGAAGGACTTGGCGTCTTTTTTCTAGCCCATAAGAAGGGTAAAGCGATTTTGCGGATTTGCTCGTCTTGTTTGGGTTTCTTTTCAAGAAGCAAATAAGGGAATCAAAACCCTAATAGTGACGGTCGGGAAGGGAAAAAATAGCGTAAAGGAATGTGCGCATTCGGGTTAAATTATTTTGCATACAAAGTGTGAGGAACTCGTATTTTGCTCAACCCACGCCTTCCGGCTTACGTGGGGGGAGCTACAATACATGCACGAGTGGGTTAATTCGTTCCAGATAATTGTTCCCTTGTGGAAGCAAAATGAGACTTTTCAGTTCTTGTTTTGGCAGGCTTTTAACAGCAATTTCCAAGCGCAAGTCTGTTCAAAGAACTCGATAAATGTACTGGATACAAAACATTAATGAGATCGTAACAGATTCAATGGACTGTGCGTGGAGTTTCAGGACAGTGAAGCAGAAGAAACTAACGATTTTCCGTCGATTTCCTAAAAACAGTTTGGCTTTATTTTTTAAAAAAAGTAAATGCATTTTTCATTGTACTAGACTTGTTAACGACTATTGTAGCCTTTTGACTATTTTAGCATCGAAGTATTCGTTAATGAAGAAAATTTCAGCTTATTCACGGCTGCAGTAGAATCTCTTTATAACGAACTTCATGGAAACAGAACTGTTCGGTAAATCAGGAGTCCGTTACATCAAACTTTTTCCGTCCGACCTTTTTTTCCGACGGACCTTAGAGTCCGTCCTTTATAACCGACACTCTAGTTCGAAAAAGCTTTCATTATAAACAAATTTTAATGCTTTATATTCCTTAACTAGCACTTTGCTATAAAGAACCTCTCAAGAGACATCAGCAATTCGTTATATCAGACTTTTCTTTACATTTTCGTAACTCACGAGCTTCCAATCCGTCTAACATGAGCGACTTTCCGCTAAAAAGGATGCGTTGTACAGAGTTTCTATTATTTTGTTATATACATTGTTATACCAGAATCTCGCTATAACGAACTTTAATGCGTCGCAAAGCTGTTCAGTGTCAGAAGCTCGTTATAGTGGGGCTCTTCGGCATATAGACACTATTCCAGAACCTTTGAACTCCTCCATAAAAAGCAACAACTGAATAAGAAGGTTCGTTATAGCTAGATTTTTGCTGTATTTTGTATTTATTTTTTATATATATTTTAACTTCTCTTTCACATGCATGTGGTTTGTTATTATGTAACTAGAATCCCGTTATAACGAACCTCGTGAACAGAACTCTTCGTCATAGCCGAAGTTCGTTATAGCAGACGCTTTCTCTTCAAATCTATAAAGCTCAGGACCTCGTAACCCATCTATTATAACCGAAAGTACGTAAAAACAGGTTCATTGTAACGAGATTTTACTCAAGATTTACGAATGTTGCGTGTTTATCTTTCGATTTTCTACAGGTTTTTTATTGTATTTTGTACGTCGGATAAGGAGGTTACGTTAAAGACAAAAAGTAATGGTTTGTTTGACTTAGAATGGGCGAAAATGGTTGGTTTTGGTCACTCTGGCTCGTCTGGTCCTGGTATTGCCTGGTGACGGCGGCAAGTTTTTTGTTGGAGGGCTCTCATCATTCCTACGCCTCTTTCCCAAAGTGGAACGCGACATTGAATTCCACTTTGGAGCTCGAGTTCCAAACGCAGCAGCCCAATGGACTGCTTTTGTACACGGACGATGGTGGGACGCTGGATTTTTTCGAGTTGAAACTAGTGGAAGGCGCCCTCCGGCTGCGGTTCAACTTGGGCGGTGGGGCGCAGATCTTGACCGTCGGCCGGAGCTTGAACGATAATCGTTGGCACAAAGTGGAAATTAAACGCCAGAACGATCAGACCAGTTTAAGTGTGGACCAAGTCAGCGTGTCACGAACCTCGCGAGGGAAGGAGTACAAGTTCGGCAATGCGTCTACCAACTCCTTCGTGTACATTGGTGGTTTACCCGGCTGGTACGCCAACAAGCTGGGCCAATTAGCACTGCCCAGTGTGCTCTTTGAGCCCCGCTTCGCCGGGGCCGTCAGGAACCTGATCTACATTGATGTCACCGACGGGCTACTTCGACGACAAGAAATGATTGCCTCCAAGGTATGTTCTCTTAGCAAACGTATTTAAGTTGACAAATAGCTACCGCGGTATGCTTTTACCGTTGTAACTTTGCATAAGGGTGTACTTGGGTGAAAAGTACTAGACTGTTACAGTTGGGTAACTCTTTTCAATGGCTGGAAAAGGGGATTTCACGCGGAAGGAGAGTTTGTCGTTAGGGAGAGAAGCCAGATAGTGTGTACTTTAGCTAACTGATTAATCGTTAGTCATGTTCTCATTTGGTGTAGGGCGTCCGACTCAGCTCCATGGAAGTGTGTGAAGGTCACGATCCTTGTCAGCATGGTGGACTCTGCATTAGTACGGATACGGGACCGATTTGCGATTGTAGAATGGTTGATTACGAGGGGAACTTTTGTGAAAAAGGTAACGCAAACGATGTTATTCCGCATTTCGAATTCCACAGAATCGGATTGCAGCGTCCTCGTCTACCTCATACAAAAACATTAATCAGAAATTCTTTAACATGATCATGTATGAGTAGAGAGAAAAGAAATCGAGTTGGAGTTTTAATTTAATTAGCATAACTTGAGAGTCAATTCGCCATTTTTTGTAAGGAAACAGCGATTACTGTCTTTTTTCTCCCTTAATTTAAGCAAGCGGCGACTGGAGTTCGTTTTAGCTTCTTTTTCCATGCCAAGCACTTTTTCCGCTGAGCTAAAGAAACTTCTCCACTTGAAATACAGAATTGCCCGTATGATTTTTGTTAGGACTCGTCGGTTTTTATGTTGCAAGATTTTCCGTTACGGAACTGACGCCTTCTTGAGTTGAAACAGTCTTCCGGATTAATTTGTCTTTGAGATTTAACAACGTAACAGCGAGGGTTTTTTATATAAACTATTTGAGTAATTCTAGAGATAATTTTCCATGTTACTTCTTAGTTTCAGTTTTTTAGTTCAAACATCGACGAGATATAATTTAGCAAACCGTCTCGCCACGTGGCAGTCGGGACGCCATAATTCAGCAAGTAGGCGTTTCTTCCTAACAGGAAGTTGAATGCTGCATTGCAGTAGTTTATAAGTACTTGAAGGAGCAGTAAACACTAATGGTAAGTCAATTAGCGAAGAAGGGGTTTCACTGGTACTCGTATTAAGCGAAATGACTCCCATAAAAGTTGACAGTTGATATATACACAGTCAATGCAGTGTGGGGTAAACTTTTCAAGCGTTTTTTATTTCTTTTACTTATACACTGTTTTTGCTCGGTGTCATTTCCGCTGAGTAATGTTGCATCTTATCGATTTCCTTATGAGCAGGGTTGCTTTTCGTCTTTCCTTTTAGAAACAGAATGAAAAGTGTTGGCAACACAAAAGCACCATCAAAACAAGAAAATATTCACTTTGATGAAAACTCCCCTTGTTTATCCCAACGTCCTACTTTCGTGTAATTTAATGAATTTGCCTGACGACGTACTTGTGTCTTGTAACTTCCTCTAATCCTTCATATCTAATTTTTTCGTCCGTGTCAAATGATACAGAAAAGGCCCCGGCTGAAGCCACGTTTCGCGGCATTGATTACCTGACTTACGATTTAAGTCTCCATTCGGCAGAACCGATCGTTTCCACCACGGATGAAATATCGCTTTACTTTAAAACCCGCCAATCCAACGGTCTCCTCTTCTATACTGGTAAGAAAGAAGTCTTTGAAGGCTCAAAATCACCACTCTGCTCTGGAAACCTATTTCGCAAGCCAAATCCTTGCATGCAAGTACTTTTGTCCTCTTCTCAGCCTGTACCTCCTCCTGATCCTTATAGAAGCCCTTAAAAGAAAATGTTAGTGGAAGAAAAAACGGGGTAGAGAATACAAATGACCTCCTTGAACGTCAACGACCAAAAGAAACAGGAGGATTTAGATTGTATTTTTATTTATTCGTTTTGTTGTTGTTGTGAGATTTGCTTCCCTTCTTATGGGATTGTTGTGAAAGGTTTCCTCAATTTGCATCCAATTTTTCGAAGCTTTTTTTTCATCATTCCTTTTCTTGAATAGGTGACGGAGACGATTACCTAGTCCTTTACTTAAGAGACGGAGCGGTTGGTTTAAGCGTTGCTGTAGGATCAGGGCGCCTTGATAACTCGCAAACGCAGCTTCCAAAGCTTCGCTTTGATGATAATCAGTGGCACCGAGTCGTCGTTCACCGGAAAGCTCAGGAAGTAAGTCACACATGGCGTAAAATCTTCTCCCGGGTGGAGAAAAACTTTTATTTTACGCCAGAGCACAAGAAGTGATGACGGAGGATGAGGCAGGGGGAGGTAAGAACTTGCGTGGGCGTGTCAGATCCAATTACACCTGAGACGTGTCTAGCGTAAATCCTTTCACGATTGCAGCCCTTATTACGCTGAAAGGAATTAACGAATTGTTGCTATGTCACCAAGCGAAGAAGGCTCTCATAACCGAAGGATTTTTTTTTTTTCTTTACTTCTTTTACGGCTTCGTGGACCGAAGGGAACTAAGTCTAGCTTTTCGCGCAGGAATCATTTTTACTCAGGAAATGTATTCGTTAGAGCTACCGTATTTACGGTTCGCTAATGTTCTACTAGTGCTATCTCTCTCTGTCAGAAATGTCAAGGTATTAGGGTGAGCACTCGCACATACGCACTCCAATGTATGGGGAAATTAATCCACTTCCACCCCGTGTACAGTACGTACAGTTCGGCTCGGATCATATACGTCGTCAGTTAAGCACGTTGACGTCTAAATCTGTAAAATAATAATAATAATAAAATACCAATAGTAATAGTCAAATAAAAAATATTCAAACATAAAGAGATAAAAATACTAAAAAAACAAACGGAATTAAAGGATTAAAATACATCTTTACTTATTTTGTTTCCTTTAAAGAAAATGACTAAACGAAGATAACTAATTCAGTTTACAAAGAAACAATCGAAGAAGAAATTGGGGACTTTACCGATCGTTAGTGCGGGGCGTGCATTACAGTACGTGTCCTGGGCGTGAAAGTAGAGGGTGTTATCTGTAAGACTGTCAACTTCTTTTCCTAAAGTAGAGATATAAAATACGGACATTTTTCTTCTTTTTACAACAAATTTTTAGTACACAATTTGGCTGAAACGCGAGTTGTACGAGTTCTGTCGTTTCCCTGCGCCACAGGGGCGCCATAGTTCACTCGCCTAGGGCGATATAGATTCAGTTATGAATCTAAGTGCGTAATTTAAGATTCTGCTGTGTATTTTACTGTACAGACTGTACACCAACCGTTACAATTGAACAGCCTTAGGCAAACAAGAAAGGTAATTAGAGGAGAAATTATTTGGTAGGAAAATACGACGCTGCCTAGCAAATACCATAATGCCCAACTGAAGATTGTTGACCGTAGGAAGAATACTTGACAGCACAAGTTTTATTAACAGTTTTCACGTAAAAGGGGCCTGTGCTGAGATACATCACGCATAAAATATGTAACATTCTCCAGTATGTTGTCATAGTACGTGTCCTAAGGCTCTTTTAGAGCCCTAGCGGCGACGGATAAATACATACTTCTTCCAAACAAAGAGAAGCATGCTTTCCCTTCTGAGCGAAGAAAGACAAAGAAGCCGTGGATGGTAATTAGGGCGCTCTTTTCTTGTGTCAAGTTCTGTCAATTAGCTTAAATAACTTGGGATAATCCTACTTGAGATATTAAAAACGTTTGCAACGCAAAGCGAACCTTACTCCTCCTCGTCCTCCTTGTAGAACGATTCAATTATGCTCATGGTGGGTGTCTTTTGTCACGCATTCAATCTAGATCTCCGGAGCAACCAGTCTTTGTCATGTAAGTTTGAAACTCTTTCTTTCTTATCTTTTTTTTTTGTCAATTTTTTTGCACGAGTTGGAGAAGCGACAGCCCAGCCAACTTTTCGTACTGTTGTCAAAACTTTCGGAATTCTTTCTATTTTCCTAAACCCATAAAACAAACTCGGCTTGCCTGGTTATGTGTAGCTAATCCTAAGTTGTTTTGATTACAGCTTTCTATGACGGTGGATGGCTTACAACCCGAGCGATGGACAGCGGCGGGCACTTTTTCCATGTTTTCCGCCTCGCGAGTTTACGTCGGTGGCGCCGATCAACAAACCCAACTACCGGGACTCAACGGGAAAGCCAATTTTATTGGTTGTTTGCGGAAAGTTGAGTTTACTGCTGACTCCTTACGAATGCCATTACTCGAGTTAGCACAGTCCGGTTATCCTCTTCTCAAAGTCCACGGACAACCCGAGTGGATGTGCCAATCCGTCGAAGCTGCTGATCCAGTCACTTTCACCACGCCGGATTCACTCTTGGTAATCCAACAAACGGCTAAATAAAAATAAACTATATATATATA
>JAGQDJ010000303.1:0-31549 GCA_022885665.1 Triops longicaudatus
TTTGTTATTTAAGTTATTTATTGTGTTTCCCTTGACTGTATATAACAGTTTTACCGCAATAGGCGAAAGCCTACGCGGTCAGTCAATAAAAAAAAGGGGTTCGTTATAACAACATTCACTGCATTTAAGTGACTTCGTTTCCTGTAACGTGTTTCTTTTAAGGCCCCATACACACAAACCGCTTATGGAGGAACAACACAGAACTTGTCAGACATTGTACTGTGAAACATTAAAAGAAAATGATATTGCGTAAACCAGGGCTACCAGTCTTATTTCTTGTAACATTTCTATTGCTTTCGAACTGTGAAGATGCATTGTACCAAAAGTCTAAAAGAACCTCGGTGAGTTATTCGAGGGCTTACCCACGAAATTGTCGAAACTGTGCTTGACGCCTACGCTATTAGCGCTACGATGATGAACCTGTCAGGTTCATCATCGTCCGTCAGCTCGTGGAACGAATCTAATTACAATCCTCAATAAGATTACAGCCACAGCGTTGCGCTTGGTTTGGTGTTCAACCATCCGTTGGTTAAAAAGAGAAAAGGAACAAAATCGTACGAGCACGTCTCGATGCAAATGTGTGATGATTTACGCATTCACTCACTATGTAATGAAATGCGTTCCGTTTCAAGTGTAACTACGTTACCGGACACAAGAGGGTCATAGCAAAACGATGTCCAATGATATTAAGAAAGGACCGTGTTGTGAATACGTTTACAAATCAATTTCTGTATATCTTAGCATTTATTACAACGAAACATTGTTGTGTGCCATCTTAAAATGTTGAAACTAAATTTCTGCAGTGTACTTACAGAAGTGTTCACGAGGATTTTTCATTTCATGTGATTAGAATACAATAGAAAATAATGCAAAGTGCGGCAGAAACTTTATAAAGATATAGTTAAATAATTTTATTATCTAATGCTTAGTTATTTATGTATTATTTTAATTACTGCACAATATGCCGTTAAGATAATAGATTTACGAGTAAAGCGTAGTTAAAAACTTTTAGTTCGGTTATTTATTTTTATTAATTTTTAAAAATTTTATTTATTTATTTTTTATTTATTAATTTATGTATTTATTTATTTTTTATTTATTTATTTATTTTTATTTGTCTATTTATTTATTTTTTATTTACTTATTTATTTTTTATTTAGTTAGTTATTTTTTATTATTTTATTTTATTTTTGTTTTATTTTTGTTTTTAGTGTAGAGCAACTATGAATGAAAGTTTTGTACAGAATAACTTTAAGCTGAAATCCAGAAAAATTGGTCTTGCGGAATTGCTGACGTCACAGTCTGTGCTGTATTGGATACGGAGAAAGTACTTTAGCAATGATATTCGACGCGAGTTATAAAACGTGGTGGGAGAGATTTGGGAGACCTGTACTATAAACGGGAGTCCATAAAATGATAAGTAGAAGAGTAGTGGCAGGCTGGGGAGTTTTATTGATTGGCCCTTTCGAGTGGCTGTGGAACAAAGGGTGAGAAATTATAAACGGGACAGAATAAACAAGGAAGCGAATTTGACGAGCAAATCTTCCACAAGAAGAGTTATTAAAAACCGGTGCCGTATCTCTGCTTGTTGCTAGGGCGTAACGTTCCAATACCACCAGCTGCACAATTAATATCCGGAGAAAATCGCAACACATCCCGTACCTTACCCTGTTCACAGAGATTACGCACAGGTGTGTGATTTACGACCAGCGAATGCAGAAAAACCTTTTCAACACCCGGCGAGGCTAATTATAGCAAGTTGCTCGCTGAAAATGGCCACACTTTCTCTAAATGTGTTCTCGTGGTTAAGCAACCTTTTACCGAAAAGGCCACAACTTTCATAATATTAAAAGGAAAAAACAAAAATAGTAAAAAAAAATAAAAAATAAAATAAAAAAACAGAAAGAAAAACAGAAATTAACACAGGAAGTAACTAAAAGTTAGAGAGAAATTATAACGTAGGAGATGTAAATAGGTTTAATACAGCGAAAATAGAAATGTTAAACACTGAAAGAACAGCGGAATCGGAAACAAAAATTCCTTCGAAGTGAGAAAAACCGAGACCAAAATATTGAAATATGTGAAGAAAATAGAACATAAAATGCAGAAATAACAGACCGAAGTGAAAACGAAAGATGGAGTCAGTGTTGAAAAAATACAGCAGTTTACATAATAGTTTAAATGAGAAAAATGGGTGAGCTAAAAGAAAGTAAAAAAAAAATTAAAAAAAAATAACGAAGCAAAATAAACAAGCGCTGCGAATACTAAAGGAATCATAGAGGAGACACAGTTAACACGAAAAAAAATCATAAATAATGTGGCGTTCGTTATTACCCAACAGTCAATTTCGTAGCCGCCCAACAATGAATCCTAAGATTCATTGTTAGTAAGAATGAAATCCCCTGCACCGAGCCTGTAATGCTCAGTTCCTTTTTGACCTTCCTTTAAGTCAGTTGCGTTGCTTGAGAGTGAAATTTGATTGTTGTGAACGTAAAGTGAGAGAAAGCACGAGCAGGAGAGTGTTTTGTGTGATTTTGTACTGAAGTTACGAATAAACGGATTTGAAAGGAGTAGAACGTAACAATAATGAATAGTGCATGTTTCGGAACTGGAAAAATATCAAACCCTTAGGGCATTTCAATTTGTACACTTGGAAGCGCCTCCAGTTTCCATGACCATTTGGTCTTATTTTTCGTTTTCTTGAACTGCACAATACTTTGTTTGATAGCCGGAATACTGCTTCATCTCACGAGTATAAAGTTAATTTTGACTATTGTCTTTACATGAAGTGAAAAATAAAGAACAGAAAAGTGTCTACATTGTCCCGCCCCTCCTCCATGAGAGAAGTCTTGGGAAATAAATTAAGACACATTTTCAGAGAAAAAAAACTTTTATTTAAATTTTTAGTAGGCAAGATCAAGCTTCGATTTTAATATCCAAATCAGGTAAAGAGATAGTGCCACCTTCTTCGTCGTCAAAACTGTCACTGGTATCGCTCGCACCATTTTGGGAATTTTTGCCACTGCGTATATGGGCTTTGATGGAGCGCATATCGTCGACAAGGGTGGACATGCGGTAACTGATTTGATTTTGCCGCTCGACGATTTTCTGATACAGTTCTTGGACTGTCAAGGTGAAGCCGTTCTTGAGCGTGTTAAGCTGGTCTTGGACATGGACCCGGAAATCGTTAAGTTGGTTGCTGAAGCCTTGCATTAATCCGTCTTGTCGACGTCCAGTGGACCGCATGTCTTCGAGATAGCGCTGAGCTTTCAAATCCTGCCCGAGTAAATATGCCACTTGCTGACTGGCGTTGGCCACGATGCTTTTCATGACAAACACATCCTCTGTGAAGGCGTGGCTTGTATTCAACAGCGTATTATACAACCCGGTCGAAGTTTCGTCCAATCTTTGGTCCACAGTCGATAAAACGCGTTGGATTGTTGTCTCCAGCGTGCGAGAGAAATTAGCCACCGCGGCGCCACTGTCGGCCCGTGAAAGACTCACTGCCTGTCTCAACTCGTCCGTGGCGTGGCTCAAACGGTCTTGCAACGCTTGTAATTCTTGCGTACGCTCCCATTGCAAGCGCTGCAAGCCTGACTCGAACCAAGCCGTTATATTAGCTAAATCCAAGTCAGTAGCGTTGGTTTGGAACTGCCACGTGGTCACGTTAGGGCCCGGAGGCAAGGAAGTAGGATAAACTGTCAAGCTGGTGCCCTGCTCAGCGCTGCATGAGTGATTTTCCAGCTTAACTTGGACCCGGGTCAAATTGGCACCGAGCTCGGCTTGGCTGTGAACCAACTGGGTCATATTGGCTCGCATTTGGGCCAGGGACGCGTTCCACGCTTGGGTGTGGTCATGGTAACCCTGGAGCTGGTGACTCAGGCTGGTTACGTTGTGTGCAAAAGCTTCGCTGGTGGCGCTGTTATTGCGGGCTTGCTCGACTAGCTGTTGCACCTGGGTCTGCGTCGCGTTGACTAAGGCTGACAAGGCCTCGAGACGCGCGCCTAATTGGACTAATTTGGATTCCACTTCAGCCAGCTCGGAATTTTCTTCGCTGTCTGAGACCGACGTCGGGGCCACGGAAGACGCGAGTTTATCTGCCGGAGGCGTTGAGAGGTCCCCGTTCGAATTGGCGTCACCGTTAGGGATTAAAGGAATGCGTCGACTGTTCAACATGCGTTTCATCATGCGAGCCAACCGAGGATGACTTAACCAATCTTTGTTGGCCGTGTACCACCGGAAAACCGTCTCAGATTTGTACAACGCGTCCACCATTTTCTCTTGATACTGGGCTTGACTTTCCACCTTGCGGCACATTTTCTTCAAAGCCAGGGTTTCGAAATTGCAGTCGTCACGAGTACTCTCTACCGCGAGCACCATCACTGTGACCACTGCCGCTGTAAGGAGCCACCTGCACTTCATTTCTAATCCACAAGGAATAAAGCCACAATTGCCTAACATTAAAAGTTGCTTTTAGGAAAACGTTTTTACCCGAAAAGGTCAGTGTTAAAACTGCCCCTGGCAACGTGCTTATTCGACTGAATCGTCCGTTTTTATTGTCTTGGGACAGTTTTCCTTTAGAGGGGCGTGGGTTCAAGTTCGGAAAGTAGTTATTGGAGTCAAACCGGAAACGCCTGCAAGAAGCCGATAGCGAGCTCTATACCAGATAGAAGGACCATATGGTGCTCCCCCTCCCCCTTTTTTCCCCGTCAATCTCTTTACTCCAAACAGTTTCTTTCCACAAGACATGAAGAAACATTCTTCAACTCGGCAGATCTGGGGAACCGGACTCGAGTTACGCGGGGATTATAATGGGCAGCATACCGCGTAAAGCGAAGTTTCATTGTTGACATTGACTTGACACTTTTAGTTTTTGCTTATGAAGCACTGTTTCCTTAAGAAATTGCTGGGGAGCAAATTTGACAACTAACTCAGTACTTTTTCGACAACAATGAAATAATAAGAAAGTCTTTTGTGCACGTGGTTTTGAATCACGCGTCAAGTTTTGATGGAAAACATACCGCGTAAGACAAAGATTTCGAGTCGACGTTCTCGTGAGATGCGTATTCTTGTTCCCAAGACTAATTTCCCTAAAAAATTGGTTCTAGAACAGATTTCAAGGTTAACTTAGTGTTCAAATAGTAGATTCTCGTTATAGCAAATTCTGACAGTAGGTAAAAGTGTTATGTGAATCCGAAGTTCGTTATATCAGACTTTATTTCGTAATTTGCATACCTTGGAGCATTAAGCTAAGTGTATGATAGCCAGCCGTTATAGAAAGAATTTGTCATAGCGAGATTCTACTGTTCAAGAAAACATTCTTGTGATTTTCTCAGCACAAGGTTCGAGTTACGCGGCGGATTTTAATGGACAACATACCGCGTAAAGCGAAACTTCCAGGGCCACTTTGCTCCGCGGTGCATATTTTTTCTCGTCAAACCAGTTTTTCTCGAAAATTGGCTCAGGAGTTCGGGAGTTAACTCGATCGCCACATTACTCACATAATGCTCCGTCTTGCTGTGACAGCGGTGCTCTTGGCTTGCCAAGCTCGACTCAGTCCAAAGCCACAAATTCGTAACTGTCAACAGCCTTACCGATATCTTGTCGCTGTTGTGACAGTTGGGGGAGGTTGCCCTTTTCAATTTTGGATATTTCCGAACTCCATAGAGAGAGACACGCGCCACTCTTCCCTTCTCACTCCTGTGTGACATATACAAACGTATCCACGGAATGTCACAACCTTTGGTATTGAATAGATAACACTTGTATTTTCCTTGCACGTGCTTGTTATGAAGGACTGAGGATCAATTACGTGCTTTCCTGGATAATATTTTATTAGCATCGATTTGTAGAGGTAAGGAGAAGGGTGGAATATGGTGTAGTAATACAGACTTTTGACAGCAATTTATCTCCCTTAATGTCTTTGTTGCCAATATTCGATAAAGTGTCTAAGATCGTGTTCAGGAAAAAAGAATAAAAAAATAGAGAATTAGAAAATCGCGATTATAATAAATTAAAGTTTGTTATTTAGTTAGATACATTTAAATAATTAAAATAGGAATGATGAATTTTATATGTAGAAAAAGTGAAATCACTCAACAAGTTTAAAAGCTACACTGACTTGCGTCGAGAGATTTGGTATTGCAAATGAGCCTTTATTTCATTACTGATCTCGTGTCGAAACCAGATTGACCTAATTTGCATTTCAAACTGCAAATCAAGAAAAAGAGACAAAATCAATTTGGCAAGCCAGAGGAAATGCATTAAAATAAATATTCCATTAAATTTCTATTGTGCTCGTGCTGAATTAAATCGAATGTGAGTCGGGCCAAACTGTCGTGTAACTGTTGGGATAAAATAGCGAGTTAAATGTTAAATTTTCTGTGCAATTGACAAGTTTTGGAAGCTTAATTAAAAAAAGGAAATTTTTGGCAGGCGATTTTTTAAAATATTTTTTCTCTATTTTTCTTTTCTTTAGGCTTGGAAAGTGAGTTCGTCATTTCCGGACGACGCAAGCTTCATTTAGCATAGTAGCGTAGGGATCATTCTGCTACGGTCATTATCACTACGGTTCTTCGCTAAGGAAGAATGAGAATTAGATCCCGAGAATTTTCGGTACCGAAAAGGGAGGTTTTGCACGGTTGATCATGCAGGTGCCTGCTCATTGTGTTATTCTTTGTTTCGGAAATTCGAGCTTTTTCTTGCCCAGTTTTCGTTGGCATGTGTGTGCCTCGAGAACGTTTTTGGGTGCAAGACATGTGCTTTTTAAGATTTTTCTTAGTTCTTTTCTGCGGTGTGCAATTGAGTTACGCGACACCTGAACTCTACTCGTCACTTTTTCAGCTTGAAGAGCTTTGGAAACAAGAAACCATTGTTATAGCGTTGCTGGAACAAGTTTCGAACACCGTTCAAGATGTGAAGCTCGTCTTAGACAAGTACAATGAACTCTTGATTTTTTTAAATTTACTTCATTGCTTGAGTTAGCCTTTTTGAGGTATTACATCATTAGAGAAAAACAATGCATGTATTAGTAGCTGTTACCGTATAAAACATACTTGCCTAAAATTCAGTTTTCGTTAGGCAAAAGTTTGGATTTTGAGAAAATCGCGCAAGTCGAGACTTTAACGGTGAAAGCCGTATTACACACGACCGCGTATAACGAAATTTGAACGTTTATACCTTTAAAAAAATAAATTATATATTATTGTTGTTGTTTTTTTAATACAAAATTTAATGTTAACACTCCAGTAAGTTTACTCAGCAAAGAAGCCTGAAAGCTAAATTCCAAATGTTTCAGAAATCAGAGTTACATCGACCGCTCAGCCATCTAGTGAGCAAGCGGTGAACTATAATAAGAGAGCTCTGAATGTCAACACCGTTGAATGTTCGAAATGCCCCCTTTCATTTTTACACATTTAATAAAGATAACAAGCCATTGACTCTGTTTTTATATAATTTGTAAATTGATATTTTAGGTACATAGAAGATTTTCACACCCTCGGGTTAAATCAACCAAGCGATGTAAAGTTTCTGGGCAACCCGTTGAATGCTTTTTACTTGCTACGCCACGTTACTTTGGGCTGGAGTCAAATCGAGCAAGCTTTTGACATTCTCAAATCGCGACTAGGAGCCGAATCGTTTACAAGTACGAACTCTGTCATGCGAAAACATCATTTATAAAGTTGACGTATAACATCTCCGCCTGCGATTGATCTTCAGAGAACGTTCTGGAGCGGAAAAATAATTATTTGGTACCGGTCACGTCTGATCTCGATGGAGCTGCGTATGCCCTTGCCAAGCTCCACGCCACGTACGAGTTTAACCTAACTGCCTTTTCCCAGGAAGGCGTGATTGATGTCAGAGTAGATGGATTTGCAATCCAGCAGCCCGCACTTAAGCCCCCGACAGGTAAAAGATCCTTGTTTGTTGTTACTACACGCTCTGTAGTGGTTTGTAACCTGTTAAAGCTTTCCCAATTGTTCTTTTTATTTATTTATTTTTTTTCTCGTGTGCTTTCTGGTTAAGCTTGGGAATTAACCACAATGGGCTTAACAGCTGTCAACAGAAAACTGTACAACGTAGGCGTCGATTTCCTACAGAGTGCTTTAGACAAGAGTGTGGCCACTGACGGCACCAGCCAAGTTTGGGAGTATTTTGGGAACACCGTTAACCGAGAGCGGATTGCCAATTTCTTAACGACAGCCATCAAATTGGTAAATTTGGCTTCAATAAAAACTTATATATTTAAACTATAGAGGGACCGGACAGTTGACATGTCAGATAAACAGCACAAAAATCGTAACGAACTACAGAACGTTATGGGCTGGAGAAAATTCAGACAATTAGTAAATACGACGAAATCAACATAAGAAAAGTTTCGTCGAAAAATATTGATGAGTCCAAAAGAAAATAAATAAAAACTGACCAATTCTTTGTAAAATCCAGGTCCTGTTAATTTCGTTGCACCGCTCAAAATGTGTACCTAAAAATTAAGTAAAAATACATAAAATCGTCGGCACACTGGTCCATCGAACGAGTACAATTTTGGGCTAGAATTTTGTCTGTACGTATAATGAAAAATTAAGAGCAGAAAAATGTCTACTGTCCTGTCGCTCTACACGGAAAAATTTCAATGTTTTTAAAAGCTGATTCCTATTTTTTAATTAGTAAACGAGCTATTTCTCTGCTTTTTACTGCATTACTTTAAATTATCGCTTTGTAATTTTCTTTCTTGTGGTTATATTTATTTCTTATTATTTTAATAACTTTTTTTGCGAAAAGCACGACCAAACGCTGAGAACGAAAGGTTGTTTTTCACCGACTCATCAAACACATCCGCGACTCTTGAGTGCGTCCTTGCAAGGCTCCAAAATTGAAGCATGGAAAGTAAACTCTCCGGAGCTTGTGCTAATGTGGGATTTGCACAAGAAAAACATGTCTCGCAAACCAGATGTGCACGAGTACTACCAGGCGTTGCAGCTTTGTCGGGGCCAAATCCTCCGTGTGGGTATAAATGTCTACTTTAAGAGTGTCTAACCTCATTCAAATTCGCCAACAGTTTGGCACAGATTTTGAGAAACATTTCCGGCGCATTCATTACTTGCAAATGGACTACAAAAGAATCTCTCTACTTTTAATTTATTTTTTATTATTTTTATTTTTGTTAAAAGTTTTCAAGAAAAGTTTTTCTTTTCAATTTCACTGGTTTTGAAATTAGATTAGAGAACTTGCACAAAGGAATGGAAGTGGAACATGGAAAAATGACGTTATTTTGTTTTTAACAGGACGGTCGGCAGTTATCGAAACTGCGCTGTTTCTACGGTCCTCATAACTCGGCTTGGTTACGATTGGATCCCATGAAAGTCGAAGTGCAATCAATTAACCCGTACATTGCTGTCGTGCACGAAATGCTCTCGGAAGAAGAATGCGATCATGTGATCAAGTTTATGGGCGACAAACTGGTCACTCCTGCCAGAGGCGCTAAAAAAATGGAAAAATGGACCATGAAACAGTAATGACCCGTTTAATACCACAGAGACGCGACACGCGTAGCAGCGCTTTCTTTCTTTAGTTACTTAGTTTTATTTTATTTTTAATTTTAGATATTTGCTTTTTTATTTTTTCTTAAAAATATCTATTTAATTTATTATTTATTTTGCTATTATTTTTTAATATTTATTTATTTTTTATTTATTTATTATTTACTTATATATTTATTTTTTATTTATTTATTTATTTTTTTTTTATTTTTTGGCTTGTCACGTTTTAGAAACACTCTTTGTATTTCTTGTTTATTTTATATTTGAAGTGGGTGGCCATCCGAGAAGGATAACATAGTTTTGGAGAAACTAACAAAGCGAGTACAAGCCTTGACAGGCATTCGGGCCGTATCGAACATTGACGCGGAACCTTTTATGGTACGTAATAACAATACGATGGTCGGATTTAATTGCACTTACGATTTTGAGCCCGCCTTAATATAATTAGGTAGGGAATTACGGGATTGGAGGAATGTATTCGGTTCATTCTGACTTCCACGGAGCCAACGCACGTCAATTACCACCAACGGGCGACCGCCTGGCGACCGTTATGACGTATCTTTCGGCGCCTCAAGCAGGTCAATCTCGCTACTATGTCTTCCTAAAAAAAAAGTGTAACATTTTCAAGAATTATTTTCTCCTGTTGAAACCCTTGATTTCACTAGAACTATAAATACTTTAAAAAAATATATTACATATTATCCTTGTACACTTTATTGGGAATTTTTCTTTATTTCTTTAAAAAAATCAACTGTTAAGCAATGGTGACAAGCATATCGACGCTAGCGTATATTCTAAATTATTCAGTTAAGATGGGCATGGTTGGAATTGTTCATGTAGGCTCAGTTTTGGTTATGTACGTGAAGGTGGCGCTACCGTGTTTCCTTGGGCTGGTGTGACAATCTGGGGGAAAAAAGGCTCTTCCGTTCTATGGTGGAATATGTTGCCGAGCGGCGACTACGATCGATTTACGAGGCACATGGCTTGTCCAGTTCTTTCGGGATCCAAATGGAGTAAGATTGCCTTCGGCATGTTAAAAGTCTGCCATACTTGTTAACTTCGTGTTTTTACTTTTGTAGTCGGAAACAAATGGATTGGATACTTGGCGCAGTGGAATAAACTACCATGCAGGCTCGACCGCCACGCTAAGGTTATGTCCCCCGTGAATTAATCCAAGCTTGTGTACAAACGCATCAATAAATAGTTAAATCAACAAATAAGAGTTCAGAAAATTGCAAGGAAAAATCACGTCTGAAACCTATTTTACAAATAGACGCCATGTAGACATAATTCTAGTAACATGGTGGATATAAAACATAAACGTGTTCAAGGTTATTTTTTTAAGTAATTAATTACAACTAATTTTCGAGTTATGATCCCCGCTGAGTTTTTGACACGTTCAGTGTTTGCATGTAAAGAAACTAGATGGCGTAGCGAAGCAATGGAAAATAATAGTCATTTACGTCAGTAAGCACGTATTTACAAGACGGTAAATAACTACTGCAACGTGCAGTCAACGAAAGCAAGGCGTTTAACTGTTTTAAGTCACTTCAAACTAAAAGAATCTTACCCTATGTCGAAACCTTAATCCATGGGCAACCTTAATTTAGATTTAATTCAAACTTATTTTCCGGCTACGTAGCTTGAGAACCGCAAACCTTGTACTTCCTTAGCCGGGTGAGAAGCCAATAATGTTTCCTAAACCAAGTTAAGCATGGAACCTTAGGACTAGAGGTTTGTTTATGTGACTCCTGGGACTGTTTTTCGCTCGAATAAAAATTCCCTCAACGCGTAGAATTGCTTGAAAAATGTCCGTAGAACAGAAGAAAGAATGGCAGGTGGAACTGTTTATGGAAAAACTGCGCAGCAAAGCCAACCATCTCAAATCTTTAACGCTTAACGAGAGTGCGAAAGTCTTGAAAATGACTTTAATGGAGCGAAGATTTGGCAGCGATACTGCTGAAAAAGCCCAGTTCCAAAAATGCCTAGATGTACTTCAAACTTCCATTAAAATCACCAGCTTGCAAGCCATGGTTGAACGTTTAGAAAGTGTTAGTCGACAACTTGGGTAATTTAAAATTTTGTTCATTGTTTTCATTCTCTTACCCCACATTTTTGTAATCTTTTAGGCTTAAATTCACAGCTGGACCGTCGGGTGTTGACTGGTTCATCTCCTCGGACATGTTTTACCTCGAAGTTGTGTTAGAAACCACCGGTCAGGTCAAAGACGTGAAAATTCAGCATGAAGGCAAAGCAGAACAACAAGTAAACCACCAAAATTTCCCAATTTGATTCTTTATAGCTTTGTATCTCTCACCAGAGCTGTCCAGATATCGTGGAATGCTTAGCCGAAGGCGATTTTTCGGCTTTTGGCGGCCATTTGGAAGGTTTAGCCAGCATTTACCAAATTAACGCCGATAAGAAGATGAAAGCCAAGTCTTTTATGGCCTTAACTGCTTTAGAAGCCGATCTAGTAATGCTCTCGCAGCTCCAAAGCAATGTCATTAACGAAACGACCAATTTGGTCCATAGATCGCCCGTTGGCATCTTGCAAAAGCGGAAAGGAGGTGATTTTCACGTTTCTTACTCTTTAAATATAACGAACAACAATAGTGAAAGGTATTATAATTACATATGGTTAAAATAATGTTAAATTGTTAGGCTACTCGATCAAGTTGACATATTTCGTTTCGCCGTACGATTTGCTGGACTTGGAGTCAAGTTCGTCATTACCTTTAACCGTGGAAGCGATTACGCAGCGAAATTTGGGTTACCACGTCACTGTTGGTATCGAAGGTGCATCCAGCCACAAGCTCCAAGTTACGACTTTGGTTTCAGCTCAACGAGGACCAGACGGCAAAGCGTAATACAATAAATATAGCCCAAAATATTCTTCTTTAAAGTATTTTTTTTAATGGATTTTTAAAGGTTTCCATCGGTTTCACAATTAACAGCGTCTAATAGTACAACGCTCCCGGCATGGTTCGTATTGCGCTTAGGACAACCCATGCCGGTTTGTCTCAGCTTGGTCCGCAAGCTACAGGAATTCACCAATTTGGAATTTGGAGATCTCAGCCAAGCTCAGCCTTTGTTTTCATTGCTCACAACGCACGTTTCCAACGGTTCTTTGGACTGCGCTAATAACCGAGGATTGTTTGTGGTAAAATTTAGCACAAATCATGTTTCTTGAACTATTCTTGATTTATGTACATCAATTGGCTGAAGAATTGATTTTAAAAATATTAATATAATAATTAATGTTAATATTAAATTTTATAATATTATATGAAACAATGATAAAAAAAGTTAAAGTAGCGATTTTTTTCTTATTTTTCGTATACAGTACTTTCAGTAAATTTCAAACGTTTCTTACAAAAAAAAGAAAGAATCTGTTTCTTTATTTTTTATTTTTAATCGTTGATTTCATTAATCCTGTTGGTACTGTTTAAGATACTGAATTGAGGAATATTAAATTTTTTCGCTTTTTCTTTCCAGACTTTACCTGATCAGCAGCATTGTTATTTCCTGACGGAAAGTCCTGAACTGCAAGGTTTGCTGTTGTCATCGATTCCGTTTACTCACCCGACTCACGTGGCTCATATCCTCAACGTCTTGCGACAGCAAGCTTTGTTCAATACTCTCATTACTAGTTGTGTAAGACCTTTAAGCAAACCAGGTAATTCATATTCAGCAACTTTTTCGTCATTCATTTAACGCCACTTTTTCGTGAAAAATGCCTTATTATAATTTTTAAGAATATTTGACATATTAATGGGTAAATTTTTGCGTTCGTAGATTTGGAGAACGCCATCACGTTTGAAGTTAGTGCCTTGTCTGTTTCGTCCATCGGTGTCTGCTTCGAGCATCCTAATGATGAAGGAATGTGCACAGTGGATTTGGATTTGACCGATATTGCGTCCATTAAAGCGAGATTATACTCGGCCTACGCCACGGAAGATAATGCCATTTGCTCGGAAGAATATATATCGAAGGTAGACACTAGTAACCAACAAATAAAAGCATTTTTTAGTTTATCAAACCACTTTTCCTACATTTTATCAATTATCTTTCATTCCCATAATATTATTAAGAAAAAAGTCAATTTCTGTATTTTACTCGTAGGTTGTCCAGCATTGCCAGTCCATTCCAGTAACAATGCGAGCCCTGCTTCGCAAAGCTCAAGCTCAAGCACAGTGGCGGAAAGAGGATCCTGTGTGCGAGCTCGGCCTAGACGGTTATTCCACCCCGGGGCATGACGACGGCAGTAATTTATTTCCAAACGATTTTGCGCGTCTCGGAGATCAAGTATCAACTTTAATACACAAAATACATTCCATTTCAGTTTTAAACCATTTAAATACCTTTAAATACATTTAAATACTTAAACTTACCTTTTTTTAATTTTTTAATTTTTTTTTATTATTATTTATTATTTTTTATATATATTTACACCACTCAATGGCTCTTCTCACTTTTCCCAGAATTCGCTCTCGCTCCGTGACCAACTACCATCGCTCCAGTACGACCAGCACAACCACAAGTCGTCCTACGACGAACTGCAAAGCGACCTTTTCCCCATCACACCTTCCTTAAACGACTTATTGGACCGAAAACCGCAAGACGACTCCCGGACCGGTACCCAAGCCAAAAAACCCACTTTAGCCCGCTTCAAATCCGAGCCAGGCCGCTCCCAGCGCGCCGATACCGACTTTCTCCTCCATTCGCCCGCCTCCAGCGACATTGGCAGCTACTCCTTGCCCCCTAACATCAACTCGCCCTACTCCGGTATCGGGAGTACGGGCAACAACCTAGTGCCCGCCCACTCGCGCCGACACAGCGCCGATACCGGGTACACTAAGCCTGATACCGACCTAGAAGACATGGAACTCGACCCTGAGGCCAAAGATGGCAGCAGTGGCGTTGTTAACGCTGGTCCTGAGGCGACGGACACGCCCACTATGTATAACGTGGGCAGCGTGAGCGTCAACGTCAGCAAAGACCGGAATAATGCCAGTAACAGTAATAACTCTACGAAAAAAGAAAACAATAGCAGCAAAGGGGATAAAGCGTTATTTCCTTCCGTGTCGATCACCCCCGTAAGCCCCTCCTTTAACCCGTCCTTAAGCTCCAGTTACCCCAGTTTGAACCTCGAACGACGCCCCGGTATCGAAATCATCCCTTTAAGCGCCAGTCCGGCCAGCAACACCCTTCCGAGCTCGCTAACCATCACTCCCGTCACGCTCAAATCGGGCGAGAAGAAAGAAAAAGAAAAATTCAAAGAATTTAAAGTCAAAGAAAGCAAAATCTACGATTTAGAAGATTCGCGCAAAGAAGAGAAGAAAGAGCGTAAACGGAAACGAGAAGAAATGCTCACTGGCGGCAAACCAGCTAAAATGCTGAACACCATGGCAGCCATGATGGGTCCTCCCCCGCAAATGCTGGTCAAAACCACCGGTGGGGGCGGGGCTAGTGGGGGCAGCAGCGATAAAAACCCAGATACTTCGCGTTTGCCGAACCTGAGCATCAAGCCCTCAGTGCCGTCACCGCTAGCCTCGCCTACAAGCTCCGCCCCCGGTGCGAGCGGGCCAGGGGGCGGGGCTTTGTTTCTCAACTCGAATCTGTCCTTAAATTCACCGACATCCAAGAAAGCCACGTCGCCTAGTTTAGGTTTCCCGCCCTTGAAGCCAGCAAAACCTTACACGGCCATTAGTCCGAAGCACAGCACCACGCCCCCTTCCTCCTCCCCGAAACATAGCATCTCCAGTAGCCCGAAACACCACCCAAGTTCCGGTAAACCGAGCATGTCCGCTTTAAAGAGCGCAGCGTCACCGTCGTTGCCCAAAGCGTCACCAGCGTCGTCAGGGACGTTGTCGCCCACGAAATCGAAGCACAAACGTGACAAAGATAAGAAAAGCTCTACGCCGACACCAGAGGGCAGGCCAAAGCCGGTGCTCACCAAGACCAAATCGTTCGAAATGCCGTCAGACCTCGAAGACGACGATGACAGCGAAGTATCGGCGATTATTGGCCAGGCAGGCGCTTCTACCGAAAATCTGTTCGCTTTACTGGATAATAACCCCGAGGGGGCGTCACCTACCGACTCGATGCGTCACAGCAGCAACGAATTGAGCAAATCGCCCATAAGATCGGCCTCGGGCAAGAAAATATCTTTGTCAGCCGTGGTGGATAAGCTCAGATCGCAACAAAACGACGGTACTGGACCGGCCGGAACGCCGGGTAACGCACCGGGCGAAGAAGGCAAGGAGGAAAAGAAGGACGCCAAAGAGGGGGAGAAGAAGAAAGAGGGCGGGGCTAAAGGCTCGGGAGAATTTGTAGTCAAGCAGTCCTCGCAAGGTATTAAGCTCACGATCAACAAAACGAAGAAAGACGAGAAATCGAGCAAGCATTCGAGCTCGGAAGGAGGCGTGGCTAGGAGTTCGAGCCTAACGGCGCTGAAGTCGAGTACCGGTAGCAGCTCGAGTTCGAAAAAGATGTCCTCGTCGCCCAGTAGGCCTGAATCGGCCTCCAAGTCACGGCCACCGTCCTCATCGCCCAAAACGGTGCCCTCGGGCGACAAACGGGATAAAGACAAATTAAAAGAGAAAATGAGGGATAAGTACGGAAATTCCTTACCGAGGAGTTCGAGTTCCTCGGCACTGGATGCGAAAAAGGCCGAGAATAAGTTTAAGCAAGATTTGGAAAATGAGAAAGTATTTAAGATGTTGCTAGCGCAGAGTAAATTGGACAAAAAATTCCAGATTCCGAAATTGCCCAAACCGGGCGATAAAGATCGTGAAAAGGAGAAGTTGAAAGAGAAAGAAAGGGAGGAGAAGAAGAATGAAGAAGCCAAGGAAGAAAAACCTGACGAATTGGGTCGAGAAGAAGAAAACAAACAAGAGAGTAAAGATAGGACGAAAAGTTTGCCGATTTTATCGTCCAGTGTCGCCAATACCGATAAAGGAAGTAATGAGGAAGAAACTTTTAAATTGCTGGACGAGATTAATAAAGCGAAGACGAAAATGGAAGCTCCGCCCAGTCGACCGTCGCCAGCGACGACACCAAGGCCTCCGAGTACTTTGTCAGGCGGGGGCGGAGCTCCGATGCCACCTTTGTCGTTTCCAGCGTCACCGGCCGTGTCGGTGCACATTTTGAAATCTCCAGCGCCTACGAACTCGCCCTTAGCGGTTATATCGCCCCATTCGCTAATTTCACAAGCGTCTCCGTGTGTTATTGATGACGATTTGATGGACGAAGCGTTGGTGGGCTTGGGGAAGTGAAGCAAAGGGTTGAGTTTTAACGCGTATTTTTGGTTTATTTTTTGTGTCTGTCGCGGGTTCGAATGATGAAAATACATTTTAAGAAAGCTTATTCCCATTTTACGATTGGATTGGCTTTGTAATCGAGGTATTCTTGCAGGTTAAAGTAGGAAATTTCGGTTTCGTGACGGACACCAGCCACGCGTAGCGGAATTTCGGGTTGGAGGATGAGTTTATCGTCGTCTTCGCGGTTAATGACGGGGTCGTTGGATTTGGCGCCGTGGGCATGGTGTTCAATCTACAATAAAACAGGAATTCATTTTCTGGTTTATTTTTATTTTGTACTCTTTTATATTATAATATTTAGTATTTATTTAATTTATAATAATTTCATTCATTAATTTTATACTCGAAATTACTGTGGAAATTCATAGATTACTTTCAATGTGTCGTAGGAGTGTTTCTTAAAAGGAGGAGGTAAGCCGGTTTGACGAGGGATTTCGTTGTTGATGTGGTCTTGGAGTTGTTTTGACGTCCATGATAAAGGAATGTTCTTCAGAACGATGTTTTTCACATTACGATATGCAAAAGAACGTATTAAACGAGCGATGATGGTTACAGATTCTTCGTCACTTTCCATTTTGGTGCGACAAATAGGAAAAGTATAGAAGGATGATTTGAATCGCGGCAAACCTCGTGGATTTATTTATTTACACAGAAGGAAGCCTATAGAAAGCTCAGGAAGAGCTTACCTAGCTCATATTTCTGCAGCGCGTAATTTAAAAATCGAATTTTCAACTAAAGTATTGAACTAGTTTTTTTATACAGTGTTTATTTCGAAACCATAGTAGATATATGGAAAGTTTGATACGGAATATGCAACACATTTTCGTAAGATTTTACCATACCAAGGCTTTAAGGAAAGCTGTGAATATTTAAATGTCTTCACAATGTATAATGCATTAAAAAGGCGGCATGTAGTTTGTTGTAAGGGATAAGAAAGCCTTCAGCGACAACACTCAAGCCTAGTAGGTATCATTATGCAAAATTAAATGCCGGCACCCGGAAACTCGCTTTCGGTGCACATTCCATTCGTATTAGAAGGCTTCCCAGCGTTGCCAGTTCAGCATTAACTTTCTCTTTCAC
Organism: Triops longicaudatus; assembly: GCA_022885665.1. NCBI lineage: Eukaryota > Metazoa > Arthropoda > Branchiopoda > Notostraca > Triopsidae > Triops > Triops longicaudatus. The sequence continues at coordinate 17,942 of JAGQDJ010000303.1, forward strand.
AAACGTGAAAATTCTTACTCTACCTTCTTTTTAGTATAATAAATGTTATAGCTATTTTCATTATTTTATAATTCTAATAGATCACATGCTAAATAAATGTATATTTTTCAAAGAAGTTCAATTTAAACCCTTAAATATGAGCGAAGCACTGCTAAGCATAAACAAATCTACCCTTCAGACTATAGTATTTTACCTTATTAATCACTTCAAATCTTAAATTATATTCACAAATTATCCCCAACTGTCTTCTTAACGAAATTGAGACAAAACTAGACAGTTTGATTTTCCTTCAGTTGGCAACGCCGCCAGTCGCATCCTTGGTCGCTGGGCTCCACAGTTTGGAGTGGATTTCAGCTTGGGAGGTGTGGCGTTTGTGTGTTATGTGTGTATTCCTGTTGTAGGCCGTATTTTTTGCATCCAAATCTGAGCAGGTAAGCTTGACCTATGCCCTGTTTTCACTTTCCCAGACTCTTAACCCCCTAACTTACCCACGATCCTTGCTTAACAAATTGTTTATACAATAATCTTGTCATATTTAATTACTTCTCCAAAAGAACAAGTTCCGCGTTCCGGTCAACGTTTCAAAGCCAAGCATGAAATACCCAGATACGCACTGTAGCAAATTAATACCACCTAAAACGTCCCTTTTTCAACAATCAACCGTTAAATATTAAAATCATTCCGCTTAAACAGTATTCTATTTATAAAACGTTGGATAGTACGTTCGAACTTCCAACGCTTGTTAATAATCTGATTGTAAGTAATCAATAATTGTTTACCCTTAAAAAGTCAATAAAGAGAACTATCGCGTGTGTCATACACGAATCAGGATATCGCATAGTTTACACAACCCAAGGTTCGTAAAACGATGTTTAGAAGATAAGAGCAGTTCAAGACATTTGTATACACAAACCTCGAGTTACGCGGTCTCGACAGTCGAAGCTGCTATGCTTTATAACTGATGGTCTCGAGTTACGCGGGTAGTGAGCCTCAAACTACCCAGAAAACGCAATGTAAACCTAACTTTTGTGCACAATTTCTCTCTTCTTCTATTCTTTCTTCTCTTATAATATTAATTAATAGTTTTAGCTCACATATTAAAGAATTAAAAAGAAAAATGGACTAAAATTTATAAAAAATTAGAATTTTTGGTGTAACGTCAGAAAACCGGCACTTATTGCTAACGTAACGCGAGGGAGCGTTGCATATGGGTATAAAAACATGGGGATTGACTACGATCGTGTCTACAGGGCCATAACAGGAGCATGCAAGCTTATTCTCCCCCTTTTTCCTCTTCTTATACGAGCTGGCTGGTACATTACTTAGTTTCTCTTAGCTACTATAGTCGTATTATATAAAAATCCCCCCTTCAATGCTTACTTATATCTTTCCGGGTCCTTTTGATTTCTATTCAGCTAACAAAGCTCCCCCACTTACCCCCATTTCCCCCTCCTCCCCGTTTCAGCTATTGAAAGACTCACACATGGAGAGATCTATTGTACACTTTTTTGTGTGCTTCAGCTTGATTTACGGGGGAGAAATTGTCTACGCAAAAATATATCATATGACACGTATATTTTACATGTTCTAGTCTCGTCTTACCTCCAGGAAGGTTGGGTGTTGAAAAAAGGCGGCAAATAACCTTGAATTTCACGCAAAGCTCTTTTTTTTTTTAGTTTTGCAAGGAATTGATAGCATTGTATGCGATGTCACGATTACACCGAAAAGCTTTCTGTGAATATTTAGCGATTTGTACGAATTTAAATTGTAAAAAATTAAGGATTGTTAACTGAAAATTTGGGTCAAAAGTAATACAAATTAAAGAAAGAAAAAAAAGCTAAATAAGAAAATAGTATAACATAATTATATAAATGATTAACAGATAAAAATGATGGTATAATGATAAAACTATAAAAAAATAATGATAAAGTGATATAACGAGAAAAGATATAGGAAAATCTGAAGCCAGGTAAAATGAAAAAGTTTTGTTTTTCTTGAATTGAGTCGAAAAAAAATCTTTGTATTTTTTTACAGATTTTTATTGCAATTTAATCATTTTTTTGCGTTTTAGTACCAATTTCTTTATTCATTTTTTTTCGTAATTTTTATTCTTTGAGAAACCTGTTTTTGTTATTTAAACAATCCAACCAATCGTAAAATGAAAAATAAAAATCAGCTCCATTAGCAAAACATTAGCAAAATGAGCTCGAACAAATGACAAAAAAATAATTAAAACTTTCTTCTACTTCTAATATTCGAACCTTAACTGAACGCCTTGTCCTGACAATTAAAAAATATCTCACGAAGTAATCATTTTAAATTATCAGATTTTTAAGATTTATTAAATTATAAGACTTTTTAATATTATTTAGTGTTATGATTTTTGCTATTTTATTGATTTTTTCCCCGAATTTATTATATTTTTTTAACTGTTATATGCTATGGCATGGCATCTTTTACGATTTGGAGTTGAAAGAAACAGTGTTCAACTGTTTTCATCCAGATGACGGTGTTCGTGGGGTTTGTAGGTCGAGTAATGCACCTTCTTACTAATTCTGTTTACGGGTTTACGGACTTTCGAGCGCTTTCGGCCTTTTTTTAATGACTCGTCCTAAGAAACGGGGAAATTTCTCTCTCGTCTGTCTTCAGGGCCGAAGAAGATGCGTTTTTGGCGTCAGAGCAAATCCCCTAATAGTCTTAAACATCAAAAGAACACGCACGTTTCGTGAACCGCGCCCTGTTTGGTAAACTTTGGCCCCGGGATGATGACTTTCTGTCATAATATTCAATACTTCTAGTGCTATTAGCCCGTAAGGAAATCCTGTAGCTCAAACAAGCCCCATAACGACCGTTTTTCAATAAACAAAGCACTTTTCATGGTTCACCGTTGGTATTGTTGTAGACCTTTTAAGCTATTGAGTGTTTCCAATACAGTTTTCGACCCTGGTTCTTTCATTGTGAGCTTTTTGCCGTATTTTATTTGTTAGTATTAGTTTATATTCCCGTTTTAAGTTCAGAAAAGTTTATTGACCCACAAAAGTGACTTTAGGTATTTTTTTCGGAATAAAATAACTTACACGGCTGAATTTCAATTACAGGTAATTTAATTTCTATTTATTATTAATTTTATTTATTATTTTTAAATTATTTAAAATTATTATGCGTTTTTAATTATTTAAAATTATTATTTATTGTTAATTTCTACTATTTATAGGTAAATTAATTTCTATTATTTATTGTTAATTTTCATTATTATTTTTAATTATTTAAAATTATTATTTATTGTTAATTTCTATTATTTAAAAGTAAATTAATTTCTATTATTTATTGTTAATTTTAATCATTATTTTAATTATCTAAATTATTGTTTTTTAATTATTTAAAATTATTATTTATTGTTAAATTCTATTATTTACAAGTAAATTAATTTCTATTCGTCAGTGTAGGCGTTTTTGGGCTTTTGATTATTAAGCTTTTTATTTATTTATTTTTAGTTTTTTTTCCAAAATATTTAGTTTCATTTTCGGGGTATGTTTTAGGGGGAAATTGAGGTTCGTGGGCGGGATTTTAGCTTTGTTAATGAATCCGTGGCGAGATTACGCATAGATTATTCGGGGCGCAATGCGTATCTAGGGAAATTGTGTTATTTTAGCTTGGTTGGATGGTAATTTCCGTGAGAAGTGGAACTTTTTTTTCTTTTATTGAGAAAACGCGTGGGAAATTCCTTTTTTATTGGTTCTCGGGAGGGGGTGTGGCAAAGTAACCGGAGCGCAATCTCTGCACCGGTTGGAAATCCGTTCGTTAGCCCAACGACGGTGTCAGTACCTGTTCAACCTGCGAAATGAACAGTTCACCTGCTTTAAGTCACATCCTGTGTTAACAAAGACGTAAACTAGTGACGTTGGTTCTGTGTAGCTTTGACAACGTAGCCTTTAATTTTTAAAAAAAAATCAGTAAAGTTAAAAGATAAATCTGAAATAGTGAACGATTAAAATTAAAGTCTATTGAAGCTATGCATTGAAGAAATTAAAGAAATATGAAACAAAATAAACGGCTAAAAGTGGAATTGTGAAAGATGCTAGTCTAAAAGAAAACAAATTGTTCAATTCAAATAACTAGAAAGACTTAATTAAAAAACAAACTGCATTAAGAAACTAGAAAATTAAATTGAAAGATGCAAATAAACAAGACAATTGAATTAAATTTTCCTTGAATAAATCAAGGATTAATTTTCATTAATTTAAAAGAACAAAAAAATTCAATTAAAAAGAACGAAATAAACAAAGTTAGGTTCCAAGCAATTAAAAAATGGCGAGTGAGCCGAGATGGGCGTGGATGGATCGATTTAAATGGGAAAAGGGTCGAAAGAGTAGTGTGAATGTGCCTAAAGGATCGGAATTTGATTTGAGTGCGTTACGTGCCTCGATTCAGAGTCTTCCGCAAGCAGTGCGGCGGAATTGGCGAACTAATTGGAAACCGAAATTTGTGTTTTCCTCGCGACAGGTCCAAGTGTACCCGCAATCAAGTGAAGACAAACGGTGGACGACCTGGACCCGTGAAGACGTTGCCAGTACCCAACGTGCAACAAGTCGGAAATCGAAAGGTGGTGAGCGAGAAGGCGGCGAGGAGAAGAGAGGTTTGCCGTGGGACGCGGTGACGGTAGCGTGGGACAGAGTCCGAAAGAGCAAGAAAAGATTGTGGGGAAGGAGGAGAAGAGAATCGGGGAGTTTCGAAAGGACAACGAAATCAGCGACGACATTGAGCATGACGGCCAAAAAAGCACCCGGGAGTCAACCGGCTTTACACAAAGTCATTATGGTGGGATCGGGAGGTGTCGGCAAATCTGCACTTACCCTCCAGTTCATGTATGATGAGGTAATATTCAAGAATTTTTATTATTTTTATTTTATACATTTTTATTTTATTTTTATTATTTATTTTTTACAATTTTTGTGCATTTTAATTTCATTTTTATTTTATTTTAATATTTTTATGCATTTTTATCTTATTTTTAATTTTTTTTAATTTTTATGCATTTTTTTATTTTGTATTTATTTGTTAAAAAGCTATGCATTTTTATCTTATTTTTTAACTCATTTTTTAAAAAAATTATGCATTTTATTTTATTTTTTACATTTTTATGCAATTTTATTTTATTTTTTATTTTATTTTTTGCGTTTTTAGTGTTAAGTTAGCGTTTCGCCGACAGCAACTGTTCTAAAACGGCATAATCATGCCGAAAACGTCAGTTTGCGTGTATGCTTGACGCTGTAATAGATTTCCTTTACTAGAAAACAATAATTTTATCAGCACTTCTTAGTTTAAGAACTTTTTAATTGTGTTTATTTTTACTTATTTTTCATTTTTTACTATTTATTTTTATTAATATATTTTTCACTTTTTATGTGTATTAATTTATTTTTCACTATATATTTGTATTAATTTATTTTCATTGACTTATGTTTTTAGTGAGAGTTGTATTGACAAGAGTTAATTAGTAAGTGTCAAAGTGATGGTAAACAAGTTTGAGTGCAATCTCTGGATATCAAGACAAACCACAAAGCGTAAATAGGTCGTGCAGATTGACGATTGTTACCGTTAAGCTTGTAGACGTTTTGTGTACTCATTGTCACAGTAGCTAACAATGAATGAATATTGAACAGCTGGCGTAACGGTTCCTTTTCGAACGCTTGGCTGATTTTAGGGCCATTTTAGTCATTTCCATAACAAGGAATCTTTTCCTTGTTACCGTTTTCACGCACTTTTTAAGTTAATCAGAATATATGAAAGAAAATTATTAAATATATACAACATGAGATTTAAAACGTAAAATTTCACAAAAATAAATTTATGGAAATTCAGGCCTTTTCTAAAAAAAATGTCCTTGACTTTAGAAACCTTGACATTTGCTACTTTCTGCGTCAGTGAAGAAAACTATTATCGAAAATTACTAAACGTGACATCTTTTGCCTTGAAGCATTTTGCGGTTTTGACAGTTACGGGTCTGTAATTTGTGTTCTATTGTAGCATTCCTTCCTAACGGAGGATTAACTGTGCGAAAATACTTACGGTTCCTTTAAAAAAAAAGGCGTTGTCGTTCGATTTCCGTGCTTGATTTACGAGTTTCTTGTTACCATTTCGTAATATTTACAAACTTGAGTCTTTTGAACACTAAAAAAAGGCAATTTCAACAATGTATACCACAACGACAAACAACTTATCGATCCGGGTCGTTTTGTTAAAGTGCAAAGGTTACCATTGTGACCTTTCATGGGAGTTCGCATGTGAAAGGCGTTTCACCTTCGCAGACAGTATCGTCAGAGTGCCGGTACCTTAGGCCTCGTTTCGCTTCATTTATCATGGACACTTCTATGCCTCAGAAACTATCATCAATTACTTTTCAAAAAGCATCTATTGTCTTAGATTTCAAAAGCTAGTCGTCTATCGTCCCTTTGTGCGTTTTTGCATTCTTAATTACGTATTTTCAGCTTTTGATTCATTCTGTATCCATTTATTTATACGTATTGTATGCTATTTTTTATTTTGTTGCCTGTTGTGGCCATGTTTTCATTCTGTTACCGATTTTACTGTATCTTAATTCTATTTTTGTTCAAATTGAAGATGTTCTTCTGTCCGAATGGCAGAATTGTACAACTTATGCCGCAGTAAAGCGGGGAACGTTTAATTCAGATTATTTTCTCATTCGATAAGTTCTTTGATCAGTTCCAGATTTCGTTATTTAGGCATTTTATATGTTTCATGTGTACTTTTTCAGCTTATTTTACTTATCTATGCTTGGTTTTTATTATGTCTATTGTTCCGATATTTCTAGAATTATTTTTTGAAGTATTTGGGTTGCATTTATTTGTTTTTATTAATAAATGTACTGATTGATGTGTCTTTTTTTGTTATTTTTAGTTCGTGGAAGACTATGAGCCTACAAAGGCCGATTCGTACCGCAAGAAAGTCATGTTGGATGGCGAAGAGGTTCAGATTGATATCTTGGACACGGCTGGGCAAGAAGACTATGCTGCCATCCGAGATAACTATTTCCGTTCGGGCGAAGGTTTTCTCTGCGTGTTTTCCATCACCGAAGAAGAGTCATTCCAAGCAACGCAGCAATTCCGCGAGCAGATCCTGCGTGTGAAAAGCGACGAGCAAATTCCCTTTTTGCTAGTCGGCAACAAATGCGACTTGCAAGAACGAAGGAAAGTCAGCGAGGAAGAAGCCAAAGCACGAGCAGCTCAGTGGGGCGTTCCCTACATCGAAACTTCCGCTAAGACAAGAGAAAACGTTGATAAGGTCGGTTTCCACATCCTAAAGATACATAAATTGCTTTCTGTTTCCCCTTATAGCTGCCTTTTTGCTCAGAATTTTTTTGGGAAAAAATTATTTTCCGATCCTTAGTTGTGGCTCTGGATTCTTTGCTTTTTGTGTGTTGTGTCTGGGTTTTAACGTTTATTTTGGGTTTTTGAGATTTTTTGGGTTTTTTAGCTTTTTTCAAATTTTTATTGATTTCTCTATTTGTCTGATTTTTTGGTTGATTTTATTTCTTAGGTGTTCTTCGACCTAATGCGCGATATCCGGTCGCGTAAGTTGGAAGAAAACAAGACCAGTACCGGAAAGGAGAAACCGAAGAGGAAGAAGATGAAGTGCGCGATACTTTAGGTAAATTCCGTGTTGATAAATCTATCAAAAAGCAATGAGCTATGCTCATGCAAGTGTTAACTGATAATGAAAAAAAAAATCTGAAAAAAAATCCCAGTCTCTAAATTGTTAGTCTTAATAATAATAATAATAATAATAATAATGATTTTTATTATTTTTTTAGAGATGTTTGCAGAAGCCTTGAACTTCAGTGTTCCAGTTCAGCTTGTACCCGTTTATTTGCAAATGAAAGTTATAATGGACGAGCTCCACGGCAAATGCTTTCTTGGAGCCTCCTTTCAGGCAGTTTTCGGAAAACGGATGATAGAAGAATTGTGGTATTGGCATCGTAAACGAAGAGGAAAGGAAATATGGAAAACCGCGTATTCTGTGTGCTTTTTTGTGAGATGAAAATGTTCTGTTTTTGTGTCATAATGTGTAAAATTCTTTTAAGACATTTCCCGTGCACTGCTAGTGAGCACCTTACATACAGAATTTTGCTACTCGCTCACAATTTGTTTGTCTAACACCTTCTTTTCCGAAAATGACACAAAACAGAAGTGCATAATGCTCAATAAACTTTGGTAGCAAGTTTTGGGTTTTTGGAAGCGATGTTATTATATTCGGTTCGCTTTTCTGAGCTAGTTATAATTTTTTCGTTATTTCTACTACGCTAATGCAGTTAATCTAATGACGTGAACGTACATCAAATATTAGATTTACTTACTCCTCGAAGCGAAAACAACTCAAGGAGTTCAAAGAACTCATTCAGAGTTTTTAACGATAAAACGTTTGATCGCACAGAAACAATATTTAATCTCCAAATAGCCCTCGGTGGACCGTATGGTTCACATGAAAGTACATCGAGATTCAGGTTCTCCGGTTGCATTCTTTCGGCAGGAAATCCATTTCGTATGTCGCGTCGTCCACGTATTTTATGCTGAAGTTCAGTTTTCTCTCGCGGAAGATTAAAGTAGCAAGGGCTGCCCAGTCGCATCTAAAGACGGATAGCGTCAAGGAATATTTCTCAGCTTTTTGAGCGATGTCTGCAATTGCTACGCAGAACGCTTTCACGCTGGAATGCGGTTGAAGGCCGGAGAATTCCAATCTTCGTAGGCAAGGAAGCTTTAACGCAGCTTGACATACCCGCAGCATTTTTTCTGTATATTGCTCATGATTTTTGCGTGGACGGAGGTAGCTTTGGATTCTTCTCATTTCCTGGGCGTACTCATAGTCAGTTTCTTCGTCTTCCAATCTTAGCGTCTCAAGTGATAGACAATGTAGTAAAATTTGCGGAAGTGATTCTTCGATGATCGCTGCACTAGTTTTCTGTATAGTTAACTTTGTCAAACTGCTTCGGTTGCTCTTAAACACGACCTCCAAAGCCTTGCGATATGATTCTTCCTTATTGATGTTTACTGTTAAAGCACGCAAGTTTTTAAACGGAGATCCGTGGCGTATCAACATCTCTTCTAATGAAGAGCAGTCAATTAAACTCAACTCTTTTAGAGGAATTGAAATGTCTTTCCACGAGTCATCGTCAGGGTCCGCCACTTGTAACGACACTGCCCTTAGGCGAACTCTTTCGAGCTTGCAACCAGGAATCGATGTCCATTTCGCAAGATCATCTCTCTATAAGAAAACGCATTACGTTTAACACTATACAAGGAAAAAGTCCAAACTTCCAATCAAATATTGAAGAATATCTTAACTTATAACTAAAGAATATCTAAATATCTTACTGTAACTGTAAAGCGCATGTGGGCCAGTTCTAACTCTTGTAGTTTGCTTTGAAGAATAGCCTCAATAAAACCTTCGGGTGCTTGGTAATCCCTATCAGATATGATGTAGAGAGTGAGGGAGGTAAGCCTGTCGGAAGAGCGGACTCCACGAATCAAGGGCTCCATCAATAACGGTTCAAACCCATCCATTTGATCGCGATGGGTTCTGGTATCAAGTTCAGAGAAAGATACTGTACTTATGTTTTGTAGATTGCTTAAGGTAATGGCGTGAGCCACTACCGGCAGTTCTACCAAAACGCATGCAACAGGAATGTATGTGGAATCAAACGGTGTAATAAGCAACGTTATTGAGTCATTGTCCTACTTACATAACGCGAAGATTCAGTTTTACTAGACGATTAGGAAGCCAGTCTTCGAGGAAGACATACAGATCGTCGCGTACTTCGTCTAAACAATAGAGTAAATGAAACGCTGAATGGCAAATCCTTAACGTAAACGTGACAACGAAAACACAAAGTCCGGTTTCTTACAGAAAGAGCCCCGAATTTTAGTTTTTGTTTATTTTCTCGCGTAACAGTCATTCTTTTCCGAAGAAACCTTACTCATGTGACCTCCGTCGCATGGAATACGTCTCAGAGTTTTTTCATGTCCAAAACGTTTGTAGTTGATTAGTTATGATTTTAGTATGTTTGTCCAATGTGTCAACTGTCCCGTCTCTCGACTATCTGAAGTAGATCTGCAATCGCAACATGATTAGGTTTCATACGCTCCTAAGTTAATTTTACTGTAGAAAGCTCAGTAGGACATGACTTATTACTTAAATTAGTGACAATTTCTTCATAAATTTATCAATTTATAGAGACATCCTTACCAAAGCGGAAATTCAAGTCCAATTCGGTAAGCAAACAGTTGCTGGGTGCGTCTTTCAATAATTTCAAGAATCCCTCGCCAAGTCCTGTGTCGAAAAAAGGCGAAATCATTAAAATCTCCAACGAATCAAGAAAATAATCAACACAATTTGAAAATTAGACAAGAATATAACTAACACGATGTAATTGATACATTTAAAAAGTTGTATAATACTAAAACTAATACCACTATTCTACCGCAAAACCGAAAAATCCCACAAGCCAGAAATGATTATTAATACAAACTCACGAAAATCTTCCTGAATGTTGATGGCTTCAGGACAAATATCGGACTTCAGGAGCAGTTGCAAACGTCGAGCTAGCTGTTTGGGGAACCGCTTGGGCAGATTTATATTTATTGTGTCCAGGTCACATGAAATGGAACCGTCCGTGACAACTGAATCTGAATGTTCCTTCAACCCGTTACCCCTATAGCTTTCTTCTGTGTAGGCTTCATATGTGAGACTACTTAGCCGAATCCTGGATTGCATAATACCCCGGAGCAACAAAAACATCGTATCTTCGGCATTACAGAATTCATACATGCCACGAACCAATAAAGAAGGGCGACAGTTTTGGCTGGTTTCCCGAATCTTAATTTCCCGATTCCTATCATGACATTCCAGACTAAAAGACTCCTCAAGCAGTCTAACCAAGCTGGCCACGAACTCCTCGTCGTTAGGTGGATCCTGCATTCTACTCGTCACCATTTTCAATCTGTTAGTTAACTTTTGTTCATATCCCCTAACACAACACGAGGTTTCCAGGCGCCAAGCGATGCCAAGGTGATCGAAGACTTTTTTAATGTAGGCGTCAAAGGCTCCACCTGGGTAAGGCAGAGAGATATCAATCGGCAGTGCGTGACTCATTTGTCTCAGTAAGATTTCCAGTTTTTCTAGACTATGAAAACGACCATTACTCTCATTTAACGCATGCACAAAACCTTTGGCCAGTTTAATGTCCTGGAATGCCTTAGCGACCTTTTCACCGCGCCCCATTTCTGCACAGAAATTGCATATTTCGTAAAAACTAGAGTCTTCCGAATAGAGTTGGAATAACCCGGACGATACTTTTTCTGTATCACTTTCTAAAGCTAAATAATACGCTGCTAAGAATTCTGCCATGCTTCTGTGAGTAGGATGGTATATCGCCTCTTTCTTGGATTCAAAAGCCTTGATTATCACGCCTGCCTCGATTAGGCGAATCACCTTCGGATCATCGAGTTTTGCCCCGTGCTTCTTTCCTACTATATCAAAGACAGTAAATCCAGGTGATTTTGTTTGGATATACGACAAGCACAGCGGCCCGAAACCTAATAAATATTCCTCATGTTCTTCATGAAATTCATTTTGCAGTTCAGCCCAGTTCCATTCCTCCACACTTTCCCTCAGATTCTGGGCCAACCTGGCCTGCGCCCGGTACAGGTTGCGGTTTATGATTGCGAAATAAAGCTCGGTGAGAGTGTCCGGTATGACGCCATCTGGACAGTCTTCCACGAGGCAGCACATCATGGAGCACAGTAACGGACACCGAGCTAATTCACGGTAAGGGCTGCGCAAGGTTACTTTCCAAACGAATCCTTTGAATTGGCTGGGCTTAATTCGTTCCGTTTTCAGCAACAGAGGGCGCTCTTCAACATGGCAGAAGTCGTCCAATGTTGTTTCCACCGGCGAGTTTTCAACAACTTCTGTTTTGGTCAAGTGGCCTGCTTTGATAAAGTGTTTACCCACAGCTACTGCCACCTGCTTTTCACTAAATCCCTTCACTACAATGCAGAGGGCTTTAGTTTTTATAAAATTGGCCACGTATCCGAATCGCGAGGTGAGAATCACGTGACACTGGCTCCATGTTTGGCTTTCCATGATTTCATGCACCATTTTTTTGGTGGTTTCCTTAGCTTCGTCGAAGCCGTCGAGAATAATGAGGACTTGTTGATTTTCACAGCCTTGTAACACTGGTTTCACGTCTATCTCTAGAAGATCCTGATAAGTCTCCGTAAGATAATTCTCAATAGTGTCCTATAACGTAAAATAAATCTAAAAGATTTTTAAAACCTATTTCGTTGGTCCTAACTTACATGACCTCCAAGCCTTCCCAGCCTTACGAGAAAAACATAACGAAACTGGTTCATGTAATCCTTGCCGATGCTTTGCTGCGACCAATCAGAAGCCATCTTGAGCATCAGGGTCGATTTACCGTAACCCGGGTTGCCTTCAATGATAATCCGATAAGAACCACCGTTTCCGAATCGTTCCTAAAAACCACACAGAATCACACTACGCACACTACCTTAAATCACACTACTTTAAATATGACTTTACTGTCAGTAATGTCACATTTAAATATTTCCAAAAATACCGACAGAAATTAATTTTAGTCTTAGTTATTATTAATTTTATTATTAATTTTAGTCTAATTAGTTTTAGTTAAATTATTTAAAATTCAGTATTTTTTTATGTAATTTGTACGACAACCAGCTCAGCTCATGCTCTTTAAACCAAATAATAATAATAATAGTAATGTTTGGTAATATGTTTGACAACTAGACGAGAGCTCGTATGTTCTCACTTTCGCATGTTTGAAAACTTCTTCCAAAGGAAAAGTTTTTGCCCGGTCTTCAATGACCAACTCGGTATAAATGTCATTAACACTCCAATCCTGGTCGGAGTACCACGGTAAGGGTACGACTTTGCACTCATGATCGAGGTAATGCTTCCTCAATTTGTGCAAGGGAACGAAATAGAATTTTTTGGGAAATTTTCTCTTGACGATTTCAGGAATTTGTTTCTCGGTACGTTGTGTTTCGTTGTCTACAATGTTCTCTTTCTCCATATCGTTGACAACCTGTGGAAAATTCAACAATAAAATACTGAAAATATTTATAATTTGTGTTATACTTCGTCGATTAACGAAACCAAATCCTTTTGAGCGACTTGTGCCCGATCAGACAATTTTTTGCAGAGTACTTGTATGAAAACGGATCCTGATTCTTCTTTCCTGTACGATGGAAAACCTGTAAACAGATATATAACGTATGTACACGTTTGTGACGATAAAATTCAAAAGTATTTTGTTAAACGAAATTATCAAATAGCTTACGAGGCAAAGTTGAGTAAACAATAAGCGTATCCTCGTGCAGCGTCACGGTTGCTTTCATAGTATTATCCTTGTTTTCTGTAGTTTCTCCATCCTTCCCGCCGGTTACTTCGCCTCCTTTTTCTCTGTAGATAAAAGTTGATACATTACATACAAAGTGATTGCTTACGGTGAAGTAAGAAATCTATTTAAGGACCTGCAAATGTTAAAGAAGA
>JAGQDJ010000310.1:0-31039 GCA_022885665.1 Triops longicaudatus
TTTGCGTCAAGTGAGAAATACAGTCTACAGGTGCATTAAGAATCGTTACTTCGATTACATAGGACAAGTATCTACTGTACCTACTCGGCGCTTGACATACACAACACAAAAGCATACAACTTTGATAAAATCCTACCAAATTTCATGGGGGCAGTTCATATGGAACTGCCCCCATGGCAGCATTTTCATGGGGGCAACTGCCCCCACTGCCCCCATGGCTCCGCCGCCCCTGAGTACATACCCTCATAAAAGCACATAATACGGTGTTGATTTTTGTCGATCAACGTTGCATGCGTACGCATCCATTCATGGGGCATTGGAACTTACCTACGAAAGATGGAAATCTTAAAGCCGATTATCACTATTTATCAATTCATAAGAGACCAGTCTAACTACCTATATAACGAAAACGGACTTGGCGAGCGCGCTTTTAAAGTTCGTGCCCAAGTTCCTGGTTCCGCATTCAAAAAATGAGGATGAAAGTTCTCCGGGGAATTGTACAGCATCTTAGCGGCCGCCAATTAGGCAGCGAAGATATATGGTAGGCCCGTTATAATTCTCTAGTTTCGTGTGTCATTCTTTATCACAAAAATGATAAATACGGCGAAGTACTGTTATATTGTCCAAACTAACGTAGACATTATTCAGCGATGTGCAAACACAGTGGTTTACTGTCAAGGCTGTATAATAGGGAAGATAGGGCAAGGCCAAATGTAAAAAAAAAAAAAAAAAAAAAAAAAAAAAAAAAAACCCTGCATATGGCAGAACCCCTCCCGATCCAAACCCCCGAACCAAAATCCTGGTTACGGCCCTGACTATTGTGTTAGTTTACTGGTATTTAAGGTTTTCTCATAATCAGCGCGAGGTATGTCAACAGAAAATGCATTTTCTCCCGAAGCAGCTTTTCCTTTTTTTTTTCAAGGCGTGGGTGAAGAAAGCCGCGATATTTAATTACCTTAATTTTATTAAACACATTTCAAACTGTCAAAAAAGTCTAACAGAGAAAGTTTAGATAAAAGGACAGTGAACACGACGTGTTCCCTGGTGTTTCAACGATTTGATTGCACCAAGAATTATCAGTTACTTCGAACACTGTTTTTCGTTACAAGTTTCCTAGAGTAGTGAAAACCTAAATTTCGGGCCTCGCTTTCCATCAGTTGTATTTTGAACCGGCCTTACTTCCGTCAGCTTTTTTTTTCGGTGAGTTATTTCCTTTGTCGTGTCTTAGGAAACTCTTATTATACCCAAGGACAATAAAAACATATGCAATATATAAAACGTGTTTAGTAAATAAAGTTACTTTGAAAGTTTTCGAGCTACCAATTCAGGTACTCACCATCTTTGCCAGTATAACTGCTCGTGATTCTTTGGATTAACTAGTAAAGCGGTTTTCCAGCTAAAGCTCGTCGTAGATGCTGTATCATTTTTTTTTCAAAAACTCCTCAAGACGAAATTATTAAATTCTATTTGAATGTTTCAATGAAATGCGTAAGGATGAATTCTGTTAGTTTCTGGAGTGCTTTTTCTAAGCCTTGCCTTGACTGGACCATAGCTGACTTCGAGATTTTTTTCCCTAATTGCTAATAGCCGCGACGAAATATTTCAATTAAAGATGAAGTACCGTTGTTTGAGTGTCCTTGCTGGGCCAAGTATTTTAAAGACCATAGGATTTCGTGGCTCCAAAAATGCAGCATTGTGCCCAACAAAACGAACAGGCTCAAAAGGCCCCGTTGTTTGACAACCTTTTGTTCCGATCACGTTTTTCCTATTAAATTCATGGCAAGACCTTTAGGTCGGTAGACCACAGAAGTCGACGTATTCGGAAATGAATGATGCGCATGTCATTGTGTTAGACGTCGGTGTACGGGACTCCGGTGGGCAGGATCCCTAGTACTCTGCTGGGAGAGAGAGTCAACGATTCAAACGACTCACGGACCTCAGTCTTTCACCCTCAGCCTTCCTAATGACATGAGCAATACACGGTTGCACAGTGTGGTCAGAAGTTCTTGTGAATTTTCTCGCGCTTCCGGACCTTACCGGACGACGTGATCGGCTTTACGGTCACTACCCGAAAGCCAACTGTCGTAACTCCATTTGGGAACTCCTTGGTAAGGAAGATTCATTACCACTTAAACTGTGAGCGCTCAAGAGTGAAATCACTTTGCTGGGGATGAGCTGCGTTTAAAACTTGGCTACTAACCGCAAAACAAGTTTCCTGGGTTGTCTTGTAAAAGAAGGAAAATAAGGGAGCGTCTTGTGTTCAATTTATATCCCACTATTTATTATTACTACGGCAGTCCATTAATCACAGCTTGTAAAAAGAAGGAGCTGTCGACAGAGATTTAGTTTTCTTTCGCTTTTTCCCGCTCAAATAAGAAGAACACTAGGATTGCGTTCCTTTTGTGTTTTGTTATATCCCTTGCGAAAATAAACGAATAGTATTTTCGATGTGAAGTATTGGAAGAAGGTAAATAATTAGAGCCGAACATGAAGTTTGCTTCGAAAAGTATGTTCGTGGAAAACTTATTTTTCAAGAGGAAGGTAGATAAAGATGCCTCTGACAATACGAAATATAACTCTGCTATCGAAAACTCGGGGAAAAGGAAAACTGTCTCCCTTGTGGTTGGCAGAAATGCACTTGAAGTTCGTCTCCGGTGTCAGCAACAGTGCCCTGGAGTATAGATAAGGTATAGGAACTGCCCGGACAGACCTAGTTTTATAGCAAACGGGATACTTCCCCCGGTGCTACTAAAAACACAGGCACAAAAGAAATTTAGCACGAGGAGAAGTTTCCTAGCATGGATGGTAAATGATATTTCTTTTCCACCCCCTTTTTTCCCCCGTACAAAAGAACTTTGCAATAAGAACTACAACACCAAATGCGCCTTCCAAAAAAGAATATTTTATTCTTTATTTGTTTTAAAAGGAATTCTACTACCTTACAACATAACTTGTTTGCCGACAAAGCAAGCTTTCTTTGGGGATCCTGCATCCATGTTGCCAAGAAGCGTTTTCTTGTCCAAGGAAAAAAGTAACGTTTGGCGGACTACTTTTCCCCTTCCCCCCTGGAAAACCAGAAATTTCTACGCTTGTCCTCCCCTCCCACTCTTTTGTCCTTTTTTTCTCGACCTGTCTCAGCCAAATGTGTGGCAACATATGCATGTTACTATACCCTTAAGTAATTGAACCATAATTTTGTAAATACTTTATGAGAGCAAACAGTTGACTGTTACCTATCCGTAACTGCTTCGGTGTTCCAACTTTACTCTGCTCTTGCTGCTCGTGAAGAACCACAATAAAGTGTAGCTATTATAGAGAGACAAATTCGTAAACGAAACATGCTGTGGAATCACCAAACGTTTCAGAAACATGCTTTAATTAAAGTCCAAAAACACGAGCGAGTCTGGAGTTTTGGAAACATCACATGAATCTTTCAATGATTTCCCCTCTTTTATAGCTTCTCCCATCGTCGAGAATTGGGATAGTGCCCAAGTGCAAGGTTAGATACATGCAGAAAGCCACGGTATAATGAACCGCTCACTTGCGTATAGATTACCTTTCCCAAAGCATGATGAAATCTTTTCCCAGCAGTTAACGTGAAAAGACATAAAGTAAAGTCTCGCCATAACGTAAGCCGGTTATAACAAACAGTTGGCTGTTGTATACAAGCTCGCGTGTTCCGGTGAAATGAAAAGCACTAATTCCAATACTGATGGACAAATTTTCCGTCACCCTGTGTGTGCATTATAGCGAAATTTTACTGTAGCATTACAGTTACACAGAATATTTTTCCTCCCCTCAAAGAGCCAAATAACATATCTTGAAGAGGTTTCCATCCTTCTTTATTAGGTCATTTTCATCTTTTCGAAGCTTATGTGCAGAGGAGGTCTAAACTCCGACCAACGCATTTGTAGCTCTATTACTTATTGTTATCTAATCCCGGCCACGAGAAACTGATCTCGTAACTGCTCTGTTTCTGGGAAGATGGTGCTCATTCTGCATTGTGGTTGTTAGGTTATTTACTTTCGAAAATTTCGCAGCTGTTGGACTTTACAATTAACCATTTTTGTAAGAAAGTGCGTAAGTTAGTGACACTTTCTTAGCTTAAGTACCAGAATTTCTCAGAATTGTATATATAATACTAAACATTAATTGTATTTATGAGAAAAGTCCAAAATTTCATAAAATAGCCATTTGGTAAATTTCGACTAGGCAGTGTGGTGACATACGCTAACCCGTGCCACTTGCTAATGCAGTGGCGCCATTGCGTCACACGCCGGACACTATCGAAGGTTTTTAACCCGCCGCAAAGAATGTCGTGCAAGTAGCATGGGCGTATTTGTTTGCGCTTTTTTATTTTATTTTCTTAATAAAAAAAGTACTTTATACATCTTCGTTTCATTGTAAATACTTTTAATTGTAAGTCTCCGTTTTTTTTTATTCCGTTTTTGGAATTCATTTATATCGCCTTCCCCAAGTAGTCGGAGTTTGGACCACATTTTCATAATGTCGACTTTGAAAAAGATTTGGAAAAATTGCAATAAATAAAATTTGCGAAGACTTTCGAAGTTATTTTCATCCAGATAATGGAGGCAACACACTTAAGTGTCTACTACAGAGGAATTTTGACTTTATCTTACTTCTAAGAACGTTTTCTCTAGAAAAAATAAAAACGGTAGTCGAAATGTACACCTCTTCCTCTAATGGGGACGAAAGCAGAAATTTTCATAACTTAATTCAAAAGCTTTCTGATTACACTTAGCTGCAATGGAGAGAAGGCTGATGCGTCATTTTCAATGTATCACACAAAGGAATCCACTAAAAAAAAATGCTTTCAATAAGCTTGACACGACGTGCCGAAACGATTCAAGATGCCATATAACGATTTCTAAATCACCCCACATAAAATTTATTCTCCTTGGGTTACTATGACGACCTTAACAAGGAAGTGAAACCCCTTTTGAGTTTCGTTTTCTCAAATAGTTATTTTTACTTCACAGTCGCTCGCGAAGTACTCTTTTCGGGCAAGTCGAAATTTTTTTTCTTAGCTAAAGAAGTTTTCACGATAACAGGTTACTTCAAGGTTTGCAATAGAAACTAGACTATGACCAAAAGAGTACGTGAAACGTCAGGAAGATTTTGTTATTTAATTCAATATAACGAGATGCAAAGGTTTATCTAGTGTCTTTTTGGCTTGAATGGAAGGCTCATGAGGCAATACCACGCTAATTCAAGTACACAGTTGGTTGCGGGTGAGTTTGTCTGGTTAGAAAGCATGAGGAGTAAAGAAACCACGGAAATATCTGTAGTGCCTCTCGCGGAACATTAGACCCGCAGGTTTTCTGCCTTCAGAAAGACCACTCTGATATAAACATTCAATCAATAAAACCAGGGAGCGTAACAGGGGCACATCTACAGATAAAGGTATTGAGAAGCGTTTTTTTTCGTTTATAGTAGGATCTAGACCACATTTGCAAAACAGCTCCTAGAATACCCTCATTTTCCCCTTCAAAATAACCCATAAAGCCTGTTGGATGTATGTTTTGAATGTTGCATTACTGTAAATCCATCGCTTGCGTAACGGTACTCCATGGAACAACATACACTATGGATTAACAATACAAAAGCTTATCTTTTTCCTTTACGTGTGGTGTTCATGTCTACAGGTTTGTAAATCAAAGCAATAACACGGCTAACTGCTTTACAGATTCACATGGAAAAGGTGCCGAATCAACATCCTGTTTACAAAATTGCCGTCTTAGGGGACCATCGGGTTGGCAAGACTTCCATCGTACGGGTAATGCGCGCTTTCTAATTAAATCGAGAGCATAACTCCCTTCTTGTCCTGCACTCTAACCATGTCAAGTCCTGTCTTATATTTCCTCGTCCTGGGGGAGGACGTAATTTGCTTAGCGCATTGGCAAGAATCTATGCGAAGGCCCTTTTCGATCACGATTTGTTGCCTGTAAAATACGGCTGGTAGTGTACTGGTACAGTACCTTAGAGCTTTACAACATTGTATCATACATTCATATTAAACCTAAAGAACACCTGACAGAAACCGCCAAGGACGTTTTGAAGCGCCGTGATAGGGTAAGGGAAGTAATTAGAACGGAAGATATACGAGCAGGTGGTATGCTATGAGAGAAACTGTGCCTGTGCTGGTGAAGGAAGGCAAAGGCGCTATAGACGAACACTGACACTATAACGACACCGGTTTAAGTACACCCGGTGTGTATACCAAAGCACCTGCTGCTTCCCCATTGAGTCGGACGTCAACGATTACTCCTCCACGCAAACACCGACAGCATCAACAAAAGGGAAAATTCGAAGCAAAGAAGCGCTGGGGAGAGAGGGGGATAGCCTTCATGTTAATGCTAAATCGATACTGCAGTTGTGTTCCGTGAAGCGCAAACCACCTTGTTGAAGAAAAATAAAAACGAGGAACGCACCCCGGTACTGTACCAAAATTCCTACGTCTTGCCACCGCCGCTAATAATGCAATCTTGGAGGTCTCCAAAGTGCTACGGGATGGGGAGTGCGGGAGTTCCCAGCGTCTTCTCCGCCAAATTGTCTCCTTTGTCCGAAATCCATTCCAAGTATGCAATCGCGGGAGCTCTGCCAAGCATAATGAAAGTATAAGCTGAAGAGTAATTACAGCGAACAAATTTCCCACTCAGCTCTTGCGGTGGAGGAGCTTAAAAGCCGTTTTCGAGAATCCCATGCACTCTTCATGCTTACTGACGAAAAGGGATGCTGCCAGGCAACTTATCTCTGAGAATTTCCAGTAAGTTGCGCTTACGACTTGGAAACCCTGTTCTCAATGGACCATGTGTTATCATATGGAACCATTCACAGATGCGAAGATCAAAAACAAATACGCAAACTGGTCTTTTTCTGTAAAGTTTGAAGCGTATAGATTACCTTCTTCGTAACTTTTTGCCCGAAACTCTTCGCGTATTTCGACAAGTCATTGATAAGGTTACTAAGGTGGCCTAAGACTTCAGCTGTCATAGTCATGTATTTTTTCCCGCATAAGCTACTTTGGTGGGTTTTTATTACATGTTTGCAACTAGCAGCAAGAAGAGTTACCAGGGCATCCAAAACCAAATTATTAGTAGACATAGCCGTTCCATACGGGAGCCTGAGCGTGAATATAAGGAAAAGGCTTTTAGTATGTTTATGGCACAACCTTTTTATGACAGCACTGGGTTTTGGCTGCTCGCCGAAAATAGAGGTCACGATGTTTCTTCCGTTCTAGAAGCCAGAAAGTTTCATAAGACACTTTAAGATTTTTTTCACCCTTGAGCGCAAACGAGAAAGCATACCTTACACAGAAAATGTGTAAGGTATGCAAATGTATGCTTCTACGGAAAAAGGATAGCAAAGTATCTCTATTATTCGAATTAAGTCTAAGAAGAGGAGACAGGGTACCGAGTGCGTCGTGAAGGGGGTGCATAACCACCCCAATATTGAAGCCAAGTGTTCAGTCGATAAAATTTAGAGACCAAAAATTTAAAAGTGAAGGGTACACATTGATAAAAAAAAGGGACAGAAGAATGAAATAGTTTGGAGTTCAAATTTCGGTAAAAATTCGTTGACACTCTACATAGCCGGCAGCATAAAGCACCGTGTCAGTCTTAACTTCTTAATACTGACTGAAACTTGTTTTTTTTTTAATTTCTGGGGATCAGGCTTGAGCCTTGCTCGTTGCCCCTATGAAACTTGTCATCTCTATACACGAGTTTTATAATTAAAATTTAAAAAAAATCGTTAGAATAGTCTTTTGCGGCCGTTGGTAAAATGGCGCTCTTTACACATTTTATTTGCAGTTATTCGTTATCGGTAAATTTTGACTTACCACTTAATTTTATTAATGAACAAGGATTTATCAACGAACAAGGCCTTCACAACCCTCGAGCTATTTCGTGCTCTCAGAGGAAAGGAAAATCAAGACTAAATTATAACTCATACCAATTGCTGCTCATTTGTTGATCGTGTCTTAACGTTAGGATTCCATTATAACCTTGTTTTCCCAGAATCATCTCCTCGTTAAAGTGACCTCGTTGAAACAAATATAATAAAGGGAATGCAAAATGACTCACGTATGAATTCATATTCTACTGTCTACGAATCCTTTCTGCAATTCATATAGTACACGTTGTTTTTGGAATCCAACACTGTAAGGGACTGCATGAGGTTGTGTGACACTGGCTTCTATAAAAAGCATCAACAATTACAAGGAAGCAGAAATTGATTACTCTGCAATGCCCATCGCACAAGATAGTCTACCGTGTCGCTTTTTGTTTGAAGCGTTTTGCGTGCTGTACCTACAAAGCGCGCCTCCTGGCTAATTATGTTACACTGTTGATAATTCTTGATTTTAATTTTGGCGTATCTTACTATGACTTATGCGTTGCTTAGGAACAGGGTTACAGAACTGTTCGGTACTAAAATGTGTACAACAATGAAGACCATCTTTCCTGAAAGCAACACCACAAAATTAGTTCATGTTGCTTCTAATCTCTGCGCTTCTCCTGTGAAAAAATCCTCAGATGAGTCGTGTCACAAAGCGAGGCTACAATTTTTTTTCTAAAGTGTCTCCAGTGAACTGTGGTTTATTAACTACAGTTTTTGTTACGAAATTCCCTAAGTTATACATTGTTCCAAGTCTCCTCAAGGCTATGCGAGACTCAGCATTTATGAAATCAGGTGAAATCTACGATTCACGGAACAGGAATCGCCGGCTGTCTCATATTTCGCAATCAAACGCTGTAAAAGCTCTCCCTGCTGGTGCCTATTATGGACTTCATATCTACAAGAAGAGTCAATATGGGCACAGCCCAGGACGGGAAGCTAAAGTAAAGTCGTGCAGTGTCACAAAAGAGACCATGTTTTACCGTACAAAAGTTAACTTCAGGAGTTGTAAACCTAGTGGGGAAACATATATCCCGGGCCTAAGAACGGAACTGACAACCTAGTCACAGATTTCGGCAGCATTAAAAGGAAAAGTTATGCTCTTAACGCACCACCGAGCTGAGCAAGATTGAAGAAGTTCGAGAAAAGGGGATCGATTGCGGCGATCTTGCTTTAGCCCACTGCGCTTTCAATCTCAATAAACTCGTGTCGCCATACGAAAAGCAAGGATGAAATCTATATTCTGGCACAAAGCTACCATTCAATCTAATGTTCCAAGCGATGGGTCACTTTGATGTTCGCTGTAACTCTGTGCGTGGCCAAGGTGCCAGAAACATAACTACTTTCACGCCTTCTTAGCTCCGATCGCCGGGAAAGAACCACGGGGGTTTTTAGCACATGAAAAGTTATTACGGTTCTCGGTTGTCGTTGCTAGGACGCGACTAGTCCTGTGGACCAAGGAATATAACAATACATAAAGAATCTCAAGGTGCTCCTACTTATATCCGTTGTTTTTACTGACACCACATGACTGAGTCAATTCTTTGTCGTTACAGTTTGACCGGTTCACGGATTTCTGTTTTCTTACCATGAAAAGTTTTTAAAAAATAATAAAAAAAAATATTTAAAAGTGCTAAGAAATAAAGTTAGCGCATAACGATCCCATAAGCCAAATTTCGTATAGGCTATATCTAACCTCAAACCCGGAACTGACAAGTCTGTTTTCCAGTTTCCTCTGTAAAAAAGGGCCAGCTATATCTTTTTGTTTCTTTTGGGCGATCTGTTTTTATACATTTCCTGTGCGACTGCAGACTAGTCCACGTGACACATTATAATTCCTCTTTTTCTTCTCCTTTTCCTTTCTTAGCAGTTCTTGTGCCAAGATTACTGTGAGCACCCTCCATGGACAAAGAAGCCCAAACTACACCGGAGTACATGTATCCTAGACGGGGAGGTTTTCAACTTGAACATTATCGATGGGACAGCCTTTTTCCACAAAGAAACTTTGGACGAGTGGACTGCTTTCGCAACCAGCACGTCAAAGAACGGGAGATTTAGTAGTGTGCGAAACGCTGCAGCCTACTTGCTCGTCTTCGACGTGTCGAATCGAGCGTCTTTTGCCTATGTGCGGAATCTTCGCGAACAAATACTTGCTAGTGTGGGAGCCGCCAACGTGGAGCCACCCGTGATAATCTTCGTCGGCAACAAGCTTGACTTGTTGGTGGCCGCCACCTCAGAATCGAACAAATGTGTCCATGGTAAAAACGGCGACAAACGCGAAATGCGAGACAGCGACTGGGCCACTGTTGTGCGAAAACTCAAACACCGCTATGTGGAGTGCAGCGCTCGCAACCATTGGCATGTCATGGCCTTATTTCAGGAAACTGTGACCCTCTTAATTCCCGGAACTCGGGACCACCCAAGTTCAGTAGCAATGAATCTTAACAACGTTGGAACACAACACGTCACTGGACGGCGAACTGACGAAGAAAGCAGTAATACAGCAGTTAGCAGCACGTCCCAAAGAAGGGGACGGCATCGTTGTGTAGTTTGCTAAAAATAAGAAAAGAAAAGCGAACGAAAAAAACATCCCTCACCCTTGGAACGTCACCAATGCTCAAAGGAACCCAATACGCATAAATATCAAGGTCTCCAAAACCAAATTTCTTCCAACTTGGGAAGAAATATAAAGACGTGGGCCTTAACGGATGCAATATTTACCTTATGAATTCCAGGATTTGATTTCGTGGAAATAAACTTGAATTAATCTAAGCCGAGAACAGTCCCTTTTAACCACGCTGACTAACGAAGACAAATAAGAAGTAATTAACGCTTAACAGTTAGCTGGACGAAAGGCGCGCCCAACTGGGATTCCTAAGAGCGTATTTAACCGGAGAAGAATTCAAGCTGCCCATCCGTCGACTGTAAACGCGCACAACCGAGTTTCGATTAAATCAATTTTGAATAAAGTCTGTCATCAAAATTATATTTTCATGTCCTTCCTGCCGACATTTGCGTTGTAACAGGGCGGAAGACGGCATACATCTTTGTCAATTTGTGGAGCTTCTTTTCGCTTTAATCTTCTTTAACGTTTTTTTCGGTGAAACTGGGGCAGCCTCTACCACTTGAGGTTCTTCCGATTCTTCCGTCGGTTCTTGCAAAGCTCCACCAACGAACCGTACTTGTTCCATGCCTTCGGAGAGTGACGCCAGCCGTAGGGCTTTTGCCTCTTTCCTGTCTTTTCCCGAACTTTTCTTTTTCTTCTTTTTCTTAGCGGGCTCGTCGTCTGTGTCTTTTGGCTCAGTTGCCTGGTCGTCGTCGCCTTCCTTCGCTTCTTTTGTACCATTGTTGTCTTCATTAGTATTCAAGGCAGCTGCAACCTTGCTGTCATTATCTGTTTTTGATTTTTTCTTCGTCGTCTGTTGCTCTTGGGGCGCATCATTTTCCGATCCCCGTTTGGTGCCTCGACTACCACCATGAAGTTGAAAAACACCACAAAAAAAAAGGAAAGATCCATTACACTCCATTACACTCGAAAACCAATACAAAGCGCTCGGCCTGCCCAAACAAAGTGACATCACGCCATCAAATCTCACCTGGGAATGTTTAGATTGAGTCGCAAAACGAGAGCCAGGCGTCGAATCGCACGCTTCATATCGGGTTGTTGTTTCACGGCACCATTATCGCGGAACAGCAAAATGGCTTGTTTAATCTCATTCCAGGCTTTCTCTTCGTCTAGCGCTGTTGTGATATTCCCGCTGCCTAACGTTTGGTACACAATCCTCAAGAAGGAAAACAATTCCGCAAAATATTTGGGCTTGAAGCTTTCAGACGTGGTGCTCATCAACACCTATTCAAAGTATTTAGCACCTCCTTGTTTGCAACGAAATGCAGCTCTTTTTCCGAGGCCACAAAGCCGAGAGAAAAAAAGAACGTGTTCCAGTATTTACTTTACTAGCTTCGCTGAGAATGTTGTAAACCAATTCCCCTAAAGTTGACGGCCCGGCCGCCTCCAACGCAGTGTGGTTCCGGAAAAGGGCAGTCAATAATTGCAGAGCTTGGATGCGCCGGAAAGGCGGGACTTGCATGTTAAAAGCTGGCTTGATTAAAACCGCGCCCAGCTGCCAAGCATCGGACCAGGACATTTGCAAAACCCGGGAGAACAGAGCGAACGGTAATGGTGAATCCCTGTTGAAACCCCGCGAACGATATCAAGCCACAACGGAGAGAAAACAAGAGAAAAAAATGTAGGAAAAAAGAGAAAGATCATTTGGTTTCCAAAAACAGCTCTTAGGCTGGGCTTACGAGATTTCTTTTAAACCAAAACCGTGCACGCTTACCGTTTAGCAAAGTACTTTTCCACCGCTGCGGTGTAAAGACTTAGTATTTTGGGCAGAAGCGTAGGAGGCTCCGTGCTACTTGATGATTGTTTCTTCTTTTTGTCGCTTTTGTGGGTAGTTTGAGAAGTATCGTCACGGTCCTTAACGACATACAGAGCACCACGCACGACCAGCGTGGCACACAATGCCAAATCGTCGCCTAACTGGGGCATGAGGGACGGAACTGTCCGGTGGGATAAGGGTGGAGGGATAGAAAAGCACAAGAAAAACGACGTTGTACGCCATACACGTTAACGAATGCTCATTAGCTGTCAAACTCAATGTAGCGCTAACCTTGATAGGGTTTCTGTAGCAAGATTTCCAATAACTCCTCCAACCCACTCATCGTAATGTCGCCCACGGAAGCGAATTTCCTAGCGTTGGCTAATTTCCGTACCAAGGTCCTAAAAATGTCGGCAACAACCCCGTAAAATACACATTCAATCATCTCAACGGGTCGTGACCTCGTCAGGATCGCACACCCAGCAGGAAAGGAAAGAACAAAACCTACCGAAGTTTCTCTTCTAAAGGCTTTTGGCGACCGTCTTTGGTTGTAAACTCCAGGCATGCCAAAAGCGGCTCGGGAAGCATCATCACCAGGGCTAACGGCGTATCTTGGCCCAAAAGGTTGTCGAGAAGGTCTAAGCATCTTAAACGGAAGTGCATTAACGTTGTATCGTCTTTAGGCTGTTTGGAACGCTGCTTAGCCGTTAAGGGCGCAGGCCGCGCCACCCGATATTGCCGAAAAGCCGCTTCTAAAGCTTGATCCACTCGTTGCATTTCCGATTCGGACATGTCGTCAACATCCACAGATTCCTAATTATATTTTGAAGAGTCAGGAAAATGTTTTAACGATAATACAATACCTAACAGATATGTACCATTCGAAACCACAATGGTAGCACTGCTATATAAGAGTTATTATGAAACGCTAACAATAATAATGCCCTGCATACTAAGAATAAAACACTAATGTGCTGAAAAAAACTAGTACACGAATGGCTGCGCCAACAGGCCTGCATTTAGAATTGGTATCGCTTTCCTGAGTTACTTTTAAATGGTAAGTGGGCTTTTGAAATAATAATTAGTAAAGAAACTTCAAATCGAATCTGATGAAACAGAAAAAAAAACTATAAATAATCTTATGTCAAATCGTGTCCCTTAATCCGGTATTAATGAAATATGTGTAGGTACGTTCACTTTACCAAACTACACCTGATTCAGTCATAGGAAGAGGAACTTAATTGGACAGATGAAACTGTTCCGGTAATCGGAATGTGAATGACGGATAGTCGGATTACTATGACCCCCGTACGAACTAAGCTACAGTTACACTCTTCGAAAGCTTCAGAAGCGTAAAGATGATACCGTCATAACAATGCAATAAAGTATGAAACATGGTTACGCTAACAAGAGTAATGACGTTTAAGATCTAGCGGTGTAATCTTCGAACTGGTATAAACGTTCATATATTTTACGTTGTCTGTCATCGCAGCTGCATCACCCAGAGCAGCACGGATGTCTAAGCGAAGCTTATCCGTGACAGTTTCTTCGTCGTCTTCTTCCACGTCCATTTCCTCGTCTTCGATATCCTCCTCGTCTTCTCCTTCCGTCGCTTCTCCACTTTCTTCTTTTTCTGCTCCTTCTTCCGCATCACCGTCTTCACTCTCTTCGCTTTCACTTTCATCTTCGGCAGCGTTGACTAAAGGTTTTTCTTGCTTAGTTGGATCAATCACCTGCCCGGGAAACAAAGGCGAGAAAAAAGTCAATGGAAAAGACGCTAATCGACATTTGTTTTCCCCTTTTTAAGGTTTCACTTACATCCAAAATTTGTTGCAAAGCAGCGGGAGTAAGGTGGGGCAAAATAATAGTCCACACAGAAAGCACTAAGCTTCTTAGTAAATGACGGCTTTGGGACAAGAGGGACAACAAAATATCTGTCACTACTTCCAACCAGTGTGGCTCTTCGGTACCAGATTCTTCTTCGTCAATAGCTTTGTTTTTAGACTTGCGGGTCGCAGCGGCTTTTTTCGGCTTGTGGGACGCTTTCTGGTAGCAAAGCTGGAGCTCTTCCAGGACTTCCGAAGCCATCTCGGGTTCGCGAATCAATTGTAAGCCCATATGCAGAAAAAGAACTTGGAAAATCTGATTGACCCAATCTTCTGACTGCTGTGACTTCTGCGATTTCTTCAAGCCAGCGGCACGTAACAAAGTCACTTGGCTCAACATAGCTTTCCAAGCTTTCAACGCCTACACAGAATGTACCAAACATAAGCCTAACTCGCAAAAGCGGCTTAATGAACATATCAACAATTTACACAAAAGAACTGTCAAGAATTATGAGCTAAAGGCATAAATAAATCCATTTTATACACAAAACTAAAGAGTCTGAAATTAATATTTTTTTCTAACGTACTAATATGTCGAATTAACAAGCAATATGTGATGCCTACGGCTTCGGCTTAAGAAACCATCCCAAAACATGAATCATGAAATGGGGAAAAAAAATAAGAATAGAAGTCATGAAAAAAAGAGCAACTTTATAAAAAGTCAGAAAGCAACATTAAAAATTTTACTGTAGAATATGGAGTATACTCTATCACTGCCTGAGTTCGGCTTCAAATTGCTAATAGTACCTTCCCTTCCGGTAATACTTTGGAATAATCTTCAAGTAATCCATCACAGAAAGTGGCAACTTGGAACAATAATTTGACTAAGTCCGACAACTTTTTGCACGGATTATCCAACGCTTTGTAGACGCCTTCGAGCAAGGCTGAACCCAAATCCCGTGGAAAGGTCCAGACTCCATTGGCATTCTTGGTTTTGCCTTGAATGGCGCACGTCAGCAAGAATTGAAGCTGTTCTGCCTTCCAGTCCACTTCGCTTTGAACTGAAGGATGGCTAACCAACCTGAAAGAAGAGCACCGAATCAATACTACAAAAATGCTTAATAGACTTCTTATTACTTGGCGAGATGATAAACGGAGTAAACTCGATCCTGAGTTTTGGCTTCTGCATTTTCGACGCAAGTTCTGTATAAAGTTGCCAAATGGCGCACAGCTTCAACTTTTAAAACTGCAGTTAACTCAGCTAAAATATTTGTGCCTATCATAGACAAATGACAAGGAAATCTTATATTGCCAGGTATTAATACTAAGTTGATAAAGTACCAGTAAGTCTATCAAACGCGATGGAAGCCGGTGGCTGGGTTAACCGGTTGAGCACATGAATCTGCGTTTCTGCACTGACTTCTTCGTCCGACAGACGATCTTTCAGTGCGTCTAAGCAGGCTAGCACTAATTCTAGTAAAGAAGTTTCCTCTTTGCGAGCGACCGACATAATAATTCGGACAACAACGTCCGGGAACAGGGTCGGAATCTAGCAAAGTGTGTTAAAAATGAGACGAAGAAAGAATTTACGTGCCAATGTTACTTCGCTTTCGTCTTGAACGGCCAGCAAAGCAAATTTAAGCAGCGACAGGACGACGGCACCCTTAACTTTGTTGTCATTCGCTAAAGGAATCAAAGCACTTTCCCAAAATTTTGCTACCATTCCCTTCTTAGCTAACCTGGTTATTAACTCTTGGTGGAGTTTTGTGTTGTCCGAGCTCGGTAATTGTTTCTAGATGTCCA
Organism: Triops longicaudatus; assembly: GCA_022885665.1. NCBI lineage: Eukaryota > Metazoa > Arthropoda > Branchiopoda > Notostraca > Triopsidae > Triops > Triops longicaudatus. The sequence continues at coordinate 15,929 of JAGQDJ010000310.1, forward strand.
CAGATTAAACTACAAATTCAAAAAATCCACTCAAGCGAAATACCGCTAATGTGTCAGCCAAAGATGAAAAACAGGTTTCATCTGTTAAGCGTTTACATCCCATAAGGTCCTTCAACTGCTTAGGCTTTAACAAGGAAGGGTATTTTCCAGTTATGAGCAACAACACCCAGAGTGTATCTGGCGTTTGTTCTTCCCACCTCACTGCTACTTCTGGTTCTAACACAGGCCATATTTGGGTTTCTACCAACGTTTCCGGACACTAAAATTAATTATTAACAAGCCAGTAACGCTCGAGGTTTGCTTTACTTCAGCCTGAAGTAATTCCCCAATGATGCCGAAAGCTAGTGTGTGCAGATAGTTCTTCTGTTTCGAAGCTACTACGAGGCCTTCCAACATTTCACGTAATATTGGCGTATCAGCATCTTGTAAGTTCGGTATTCTTCTGGACTTAATAAACGCCCCGTAGGCAAGAATTAGCCCAGCGTAAATGTCATTCTTCTCCTACATGTCATTGTTAACAACCCATTTGTACGGCAAATACATTTTAAACTTTACGGTTTTGTCTCCTTTCGGTACAAGATTCTTTCGAATGACTTCAGCGTACTTGGAGTTACTCAACACATCAGAAGGCAGGGTTTTTAACAAAGCTGTTAGCGCTGTAAAGAAACCTTGCCTGGCATTGGCCCTAGACGATGAAAGGCCTTTAACCAAGCGGGCCAGAGCATAGTCCAATTCTTTAACGCTGACCTGCACATAATTCAAAACAAAGTATTAGAAAGTATAAAAATACCCTGCACTCTTCTTACCGTCTTGTTTTTCACAAGGTGTTTAATGAGTGCTAGACTAGCTTCCAGTCGCACTTCTTCTTTGGGTTCCGCTAATTTCCAGAAGCAATCCAAAAAATGCTGATCAATGCCAAGCGATGGCTTTGCACCGACGCTTTTGGCTTCACCAGTTTCTTCGTCGCTCATATCGGGCAGTTTCACCATTTAAATTTTCAGCCGGACACAGCAGAACCAAAACCACGTGGAGCGCAGTGTTCCAAAAACTGTGCGGGCAAGAAGGCGGATTCTTGAAATTTTGCTCGCGACGGTGCTGCCAATCAATTTGAAGCATTTGAAATGAGCTCGTCGTGGAAATTGCTTCGCTCTATTCTATTCGTTCTAAATACAGATTTAAAACGTAGGTTTAAAGTTTTATTAATACTTGTAGAGCGTCAACGTATATAAATTTCGCTCTTTGTAATGAAAACAGTGTAAGAAGTGGCCGTTGCCTTTTCCTCATCACAGGCGAATGCATTCCCAACATGCCGGAAGATCCGAAAAATGCGGACATGTTCAGTCCTTTTTCCTTACCCTGCAACTAAGCTTTTCCCCTTGAATTCATATTTTGAGCGTTTCTTTTTACATTTTTTTAAAACCTTTATCGTAGCGTTGTTGTACTGTGCAATAAATTTTCGTTAGTACAATTCATCGAGTCAATTTAAATGTCGCGCATTTGGTCGTACGCCCCTCCTTCAATGATCCACTGTTTTCATTCTGGTTACTTCATGACACATGTAAGGAGGAAAACTTAAGCTACAAACTGGTTCTGTTTGGAAATAATCTATTAATTTTGATCCGTATATTTGCATAGTATGGAAAACGAAACCTCAATTACGTCGCATTCAGAAATTTCTGATGCAGAGCTTAAGAGCCCAGAACAATCCTCGTTGGACAATGGGCAACCTACACCCACTACGTTGGATTCCTCTCTCTCAGACGTATTCTTTTCTCCCCAACACGAGACCCAAGTAACTGATCCACTGCTTCCCAGTACACCTGAGCAGACCATTGTCGCAGAAAAAGAGAGAGAAATACCAACGACATCGTCAGATTCTACTTTGAATCCCGAAGTGCAGGCAGAGGCAGAAGGAGAAGTTCAGAAAGAAACCGTCGCAGAGAAATACCCTGAAGAGAAGCAGAAAGGCAACGGTGAGGGAGTAATTCAGGATAATGCTCTTAACATGGAAGTTGAAATAGAAGGCAAGGATACGGAGACAATAGAGAATAGTGGAGAAGCGGATTCCCAGAACGTGGACGAGTCAAGCGAGCCGGAGAAAGCTGCAGACCAGGCAGAAGCCTCGGGAGCTGTCCCAGTCATTAAAGTAGTCCCTGATGTGTCGTTGCCTTGTTCTATTTCCCAATCTAAACCCAAGAACGAAGAACCTCCTACACAGTCTCTCCACCATGTCAAGTGGATTGAGTGGAACGAGACGAGAACGCCAATAATTACCCAGAACGAGAATGGACCGTGCCCCTTGGTAGCCATCCTAAACGTTTTATTACTACGAGAGAAAGTCAAGTTACCGCCAAAAATTGAAATCTTAACTGCGTCAAAGCTAATGGAATACTTAGGAAACGCGATTTTGGAGAATACACCCCAAGTAAAACCCCTGCATGATTCGAAAGCCTGTAATTCCTTTTTTTTTTATTTTCAGAATGTCTCGAGTGAAGTGCAGCTGAATTACGAGCAAAATATGCATGACGCTATGGCGGTGTTACCCAAGTTGCAAACAGGGTTGGATGTCAATGTCAAGTTTACTGGGTATGAGAATAATTTTTCTGATAGGTCAACGAGCAAACTTTCTATTTTTTTCTAGAGTGAGAGACTTTGAGTATACCCCAGAGTGCATCATATTTGATCTTTTGAATATTAATTTATACCATGGTTGGCTAACCGATCCAGAGTCTCCCGAAATTCAGGCCGCCATTGGAAACGTGGGCTATAATCAATTGGTAGAGAAGATAATTACGGAGAAGTCGTCGTCTAACACTGCAGAAGTCACTGAAGGTAGTATAAATATCTTCAGCTTGGCAAAAAGTTTGTTATTTATGGTTTGTTTACATTTATTGCTTACTTTTATTTATTGTTTTGTATCATTTCATTTTGTTTGAATGTTTTGTAGCTTTAATTGCCGAAAATTTTCTGGAGCGCACAGCTTCTCAACTAACGTACCACGGTCTCAGTGAGCTCGCCAGTACTATGCCTGATGGGGAGTTGGCCATATTGTTCAGGAACAACCATTTCAGCACAATTTACAAACATAAAGTACTGTAAAAATACGAATGAGTAATAATTTTAGGAGAAATTTTTGATAGGGTGAAATTCTCCAGCTGGCTACCGATCAAGGATTTCTTTCAGAACCTAGTATCGTATGGGAAACCCTGTCAAACATAGAAGGCGATGGAGAGTTTGTAGATGCGCGCTTTTGCTGTGTTTCACCGCAGTCGCAAAGTTCCAAAGCTGCTGAACCCTTGCAACAGGTCGACCGGGAGTAAGCATTCTTATTGCCTCTTTTCGTGGTACACTATAGTATTTTTTCTTAGTTACTTGGTAGCTTTATCCTTGCAGCAAGAGCAGTTGCAGACGCCAGAAGTAGAGCCAAGAGATATCTCCAAATCTCAGCAAGAACTTAATGAGTAAGGGCACAGCTGGTTACTAGTCTCTCTTTAAAGTACTATTATGTTAGTGAATTTTTGGCTCGGCAACTAGAAGAGGAGGACCGAAGACGAGCGTCTTTAGAACGCCAAACTCAGGGACCATCAGGACCTCACAGGAGCCGCGAGCGGGCGCCCAAGAAAGAAAGCGTAAGTTGGCGTATAAATAGCAGCAGAGTAATTGTATATTTTATTTGATTAATTTGTTGGTCTTTAATCTGTATTACAGTGCACTGTGTTATAAGGAAAAGGAAACGGGTTTATGCCTTTATGGGACAGAAGTCATATCGTTCAAGGGTTGCAGATGGTTTCTTTCTACAGAAGCGTTAGCTGTGGAATGTTTTTTTTTTTTTGTTTCACAATGTAAAAGTTGGTAAAGTGGCGAACATTGCTACGCAGACTTAGATCTTTACACCCAAAAGGCCTAGTCATTCCTTTTGTATCGTTATCAAATTACACAATTTCTACGACTTGCAAAATTATCTTCGTTTTCTCAAAAATCATTTCCTGTTGTAAATTGGAAGTTGGCATTTCACATTTTTAAACTAAACTTTAGTTCTTTTATGAACGAAACACATAAAGTTGCACACTTCCGTAATTAAATATGTGCATTTCACAGATTTAGATCAGATGCTATTTGTTTTATGAGCGCGATACTCGTATTAATTTAGGATGTACTCAGAAGTGCTGAGGAAACAAGCTAATAGTAATACGCACAAACACTGTAACCCGCTTAATTACATGGGCTTAGGACCGGGCAACCAGAAGGACTTGGGCAGAGCACGACATAACACGGAGTTGCAAGAACTGAATGGGACTACGACCGGACCGTTAGTTCAGTATGAAATAAAATTGGTTATGAAATTATGGGATATGCAGTTAAGTGGGTTCTATTTGGGTGTTGACTGTGTCAGAAATTGAAGATTTTTATATCTGCGAAAGGGACTACTTTTTTCAGGACAATGCTACGTAGTCCACGTCTCATAACCGTTGCATTTGTATTTGAGGCTCTTTGCGTCGAGCACGTAGCTCGAGCATGGCTTGTTGGGAAAGTATGTTTGACGTTGACTTATTAGAAGTGGCTTGCGAGGACTCGTCATTTCCAGAACTAGACCCTGCTGTTCCATCGAGTTTGGCATTCGCTAATAATCGTTCCCTGGCTGGCAAATAATCGTTCCTCCCCAACGCATTTTGCCACTGTTGGCGGGCAAGATTTCCGCGAAGTATAAAAACTACAAAGAATGCGAAGCCTTGAAGCGAATTGCACATGCAAAAGAGATAGCTGAAAAATACTCGCGCTTGGCCGATGGCTAGCAACCCGAAAAACCAGGACAATCCCATTAGGATAAAAGTAGCTACAGCCGTGTGAACCGTAAAATTGTTCTGTCTCGGAGTGTTTCCCGGATTTAGTTTCACACAGCCGAGTTTAAAAACAATAAGGATATAGAGGGAAGTGTTTCCGATTGCAACGAAACTTGCAAATGGCAGCAGAAGGTAGAAAAAGCCCTTCGGTTTTAACCAGCAGTACAAATTGTAGTCCGTATAATAATAAAGCTCTCTGTAGAAAACGAGACCGGCAATTGTAGGTATCAGAGGTAGGAGCCAAGCGAAAAGAAAAGCTTTCAATACAAAATTTGAAGTGTGTCTTCCCCATACTCTGATGAAAAGCGAGTAATGACAGTAAGCTTCGACCAGCATCCAACAAAATGTTACAAGTGTCAAATAGTGAATACCAGCAGCAACACATAAACACGCCCACGGATTGGAAGTCTGCTCGAAACCGCCCAGGAATGTTGACAAAAGCAAGCTCAGAGCTACAGACATGTGAAAAAGGACGTGATGAAAGTAAAATCCAGGCTTGGGCGTCCTCCATTTAGGGAAAATGGAGTAAGTGGCTATGACACCAAAACAACCCAAGAGTGATAAACCGCATCCAACCATGGTTATCGTGTCCAATATCGCATCATGAACGGTACTCTGATACGTCTCGTCATAAGCAAAGAGAACAGTAAATGCGGACAAGTGATTGCATTGGCAGTGAATTACTCCGTCCTTGTAGCTTTCCTGCCAACAACCGCTTGTAGACCAGCCGCCGTTTCCTTTATTCACTTTTGGGTTCCAGAAGACGCACACATGGTTGTTATCGGTCGCTTCCTTGTTCATTGAAACAAAGGACCGAAAAAAGACGTTAACGGGAAAATCAAGAATGGAGGTATCTCCTTGCGTAATGCCCACTTGTACCATAGCACTGCTGGCAACATATTTTGATGTTAGGGGTTTTTCTTCATCGCCATTGTCGTAACGCGGAGTGAAGACAGTTGCCGTATCTTTCCCCAAGGCTACAGCCGCAGCGGCCAAACGGATGGTAGTATGGTAAAAAAAAACGATTCTTGGTGAACTTTCTCCTGGATGAGTTAGACGTCTTAATGCCACAGAAACTACGGCATCGTACTCAGTAACGTTAATCGATGAATAGGTGGAATCTGGGACGATTTGCGTAAAGTTGACTTTGTCGTGCCGTCTGCCGAGCCGAGTAGAGTTGCCGACGAAAAGTATGCTAGACATTTTGCCAAGTACTGTTGCATCGCCACGAAGTTCTTGTGATAATAGAGAGGACTTGTTTTCTTGGGTGTTGGTAAGTACATTTTCAAGCCCGACCAGAAACTGGCTAGAAATATTGGACATCTTTTGGGCTTTAACTAGAGTCCCCGTTTCGACTTGTAAAATCTGCATAAATTACCGTCAAATACGCTTTAGAAACATTTTTTAATTGAGCGAAAGAGAAAGACTTACGTTTCCAATAATGACTGCCGTATTGTCAATATCATTCTGACGAAAACTTTGTCCATCCTTGGAGGTATTAGAAAATACTTCTGCTGACAACTGAACATCACCCACGATAGGGTCCCATTGGTCCGTAATTCGTCTCAGCTCTGCTAATACAAACCCGCTGTCCAGATCAGTTCTAGTCAGATTTAGCAAATTCGATGTGGTCTCCGAAAGTCGGACACAAGTAAAATTAACAGGAACGTTTTCCAAACGCCCTTGGTTATTCTTAACCTACGTGTTGAACGGAGAAAGTTAGTTTTGAATGGCTGTACTCGTATTTTAGTTACTTGCAATGGTCCCCAGTATGCGCCGAAATAAATGTCGCCAATACACGTTCGTTGTACTAAAGCATGACTCCCATCCACAATGCAGCCTTCCTGAGAGTAACTGGTTACTCCTAAGGGCGTTTCCAACCAAGTTAGGTTCCCAAAAGAACCTTCTACCACATCTCCGAGACATGCAACCATACTTCGCAGCCATTTGATACGAACTGGAAGAAAAGCTTCTGAACTTCTTTGGAGATCTTCCCACAGTTGCTTATAAGCAACGCTCAGGTTGTTCGGCTTTTCTTCAGCAGTCCTTGTAATCAAGTGATAAGTTCCATACCTTTCGCTAATTTTGATGTAGCGGTTCCAGTCAAATGGAAAGGAAAACAATTCTGGGTACGGATTAATTTCTTCTTTCTCAAGATATCCATTTTTAACTGTCTCAAAAATGTTCTTAGAGTAATTGGCTACTACACTATAAGTAGACGGAAGGCGCGTGTCCCAAACCGACAGGACAAATGTACGATCCGCATGGCGCCAAGGCAGTGTGTTGGAACGGACCAGTCTTGCGTCACGAGTCAAAGACTCACAGTATAAGCTAGTAATATTGGCAGGAAAGCTTACCACGCTTTGGCAGCGCGTGGTATAATTCAGTAAGGGCAAAGAAATCCCGTCCCCAAAACAAGAAATATGAGCGAAAATATTTTCGCAGTTTGCATCTCGAAGTCTTTCCCAGTCAAAACCAGGGGTCTTTTTGCCTTCTTCGATAACAGAAATTTTCACATCATCCCCTACGCTGCTGTTCCACGAAAGTTTTAAGTGGTAGGTTACTGGTGATCCGTCTCCGATGGGTTGATCCAAGTCGACTTGGCACAAAGCTCGAGGTCGCATTACTCCTGGGAGACTGAGGGTTGCTCTGACGGTCATCGGTACAGGAAATTGCTGTATTGCAGGGTTTGTAGAGATTGGCCAAGCGCTCATGTGTAATCCGTGCAGAAAGTCCGTGTCGTCCGTAAAGTCGTAGGACATACTTGCACAAGTATTATTGGCTGTTACGAATCGGCACGAACTGTTGGACGCAAGTCTTGATTGGCGAATTCCAAGCCACGTAGGTGCGGCCTCGCTCCAAGAGTCCTCTAAGATGGCTAAGAGAATCTCTGATTTTGGGAAAGCCAAGAAGGCATGAGGATGCTGGACTTTGCACTTCTCTGCTACTTCGTCCCAAGTAAACCCTTGTTGAAAGGGTTCGTACTGTACGGGAGAGTATTGAGGGGATGGAGAGGATAAAATTTTGTAGCAGGAATGTTTGCCGTACGGGTCTGGAACTAAAAGCTCAAAGCCACGGCAGTTAGGCAAGTAGAAATCATCTGGATGTGGGATCTTTCTTTGAAGCGACACCGCCCAATTGTCACTAGTCGCTGCAGGCCTAATGCATACAAACGGATGTCTTTCCGTGCAATCCCGAGGAACCAGTGTCTTATTGGTTACAGACCAGGCCAAGCAAAGTCTGTTGGCGTCAAGGCCAAGGATGGATAGGCCCGTGGCGCTGGCGTAATCGGATAGATCCACTAGCCAATCATCGAATCCGTGTTTATTAGTTTTCCCTGCAATAGAACAAAAAATTAGCTCATTGGCCTGAAGCTCGCTTATTTTAAATTAGAGTTTTTACCGTCTTTTTGAAAAAAGTATGGGTAAAAAAGGCCTCCTGGAATCCGTCTCTTTAACGGCAACCACAGTTGTTCGTTTCGAAGCCAACTCGAGTTGGAAAGTCGGCTTAAGTAGTCTAGTGTGTTACTTATCCAACCGGACGAATTGTGCGGCTTGTATTCTTGTGTCCCAGGAAATAGCAACAGTCGTGTTACCAAATCTCCCTGGAAGCAATTGCTCATCGCTTCGTCCCATATGTGAGCTTCGACCACCTTTGCGCAGAACGGGTCACCACTCTTCATTACAAGCGTGAAGTCGGTCGGACACGGCGGAAAACGTGTGCTAGGAGGCTTTGAACAATTCTATTGAGAATGAGAGAAGATAATTAAACTAATCGGTTAACCGATTCAGAGACATCGAACCTTTCGCGCATCAAAGGGCTCCACCCATTGAGCTCCGGTAACAAGCGACCCACTGCAAGTGCGCGAAGCTGGGTAATTATATTCGTTGTAGCAAATCCCGGACTCGCCATTTGCACGAAGTTCCTCTGACCTTACCAGTACTTGCTCCCCAGCTGAACCAAGCGAAACGTAGGTGTCAACGTCCTCCACAGGACAACGGTCCGCGAAGAATAGATGAACTCCAGCTATTGTTCGATCGCTGAGTCCCTCTCGAAAATATCCAATAGCATAACGGTCGAAAAAGGCGCTATTCCATCGACGGTTTATAAAGGAAACTTTCTGTTCATACTGTCTTTGTCTTTGCTGGTCACGTGCTCGTAATTGGACTTCAAAATAGGCAATACTGATGAATTCAACGGCAGTCGATTCGTATAAACGTTCCCCAACTTCGGTCATATCCAGGTTTATTTCAGAATCTTCTCTGAAAGCTCGTTGCACCTGTAAAACGTTGCAAACTTTTTCTTAAAAACAATAACAAAAAACAAACCTAGTTCTGAGATATGCTCAGTTTTGCGTATACTTTTGACAAAAACTTAAAAATATCTAGTTTTTTCAATTGAAGCAATGTTCTGAAGTTATGTCTCCATTTACGCGATGTCATTTTATGCGGTTTCACTTTTACGCGGTTGGAAATTTGGCCAATTTTAGCCAAAAAATTATACGAAATACGGTGATATAGTTCGAAAGTGCATACATGCAATGTAGCTCTTGGTTTATTTCAACATAAGAATAAATATTTTGGCATTTCGAAGCACTAAAGCAGATTAACTTGATTAGAAGACCGATATAGCGAGTTATTTTCAGCGTTGCCTGGCCTTGTCTGTACGCAGTGGCGCAGCCAGGGGGTAGGCCTGGCAGGCCCAGGCCTACCCCGAAAGCCTTAAAAAAAATTCATGACTCCTCCTTTTCGGAATTGTAGCAGGTCTTACATTGATGCACATGAATTCATGATTTTATTATGCCGATGTCGTTTAGTGCTGGACTAGCTGGCCCCCCGCAAATAAAAATTTAGTTGAATTGAGGCAAATCGAGGGGCGTTTGAGTGTACGGGCCTACCCCGAAACAAATTCCTAGCTGCGCCTCTGTCTGTACGTACTGTATCCTTTTCCCGAAACATTTCTTCTCTACAGTACTGCACAATTAAAATGAGATTTTTTCCTATAATTTTTGATGACTCAAAGTATAAACATTCTGAGAGCATGAAACGCACCTCTTTCTTACACAAATCAAACTTGGTTCAGTTTACGCGTTTCCGTTTATGTGGTATTTTCTTGGAACCGATTTACCGCGTAAATGGGTGTATTTTTTTAAAAACTAGCTAAAATTTTTAATTTAGTTTACTGATAAGATTCAAGTTTGTATTCGTGCTATTTGAAGGTACCTAACCTGTCAAAAATCAATTTTGTCCGACCCGCACCATTGCCCTGGTCTAAGAAAATTGGATAAAATTAAATACATAAGTACAAATAATTACGACAATTCTGTGTTTAAAGTTTAGAAAGCTGTGTTATGAACTGTTGGTAAAAGCAGCAAAAAAGTGATTTTCACTGCTTCCAAAATAGCAAACGGTTTTCATTCTAACTTTTGCCATACCAGCGAATGCACCTGTTGAATGTTCGGTAATTGTTTCAAAACATTTTACTCTGGGGCTTAATTAGACTTGTTCAACCTAACCCCTATCCAAGGTGCCCCGGTCTCCCCTTCATTGCTAACCATAAGTTGAGAAGAATGTACCTTTTCTAGCTCTGCAGAATAATCTAACCGCATCGTCCGGTTTTGAAATCTTACGGCTAAACCCAGCTTAGCGACAGACGAATGGGCCACTTCAATTTCTTGGGATCTGTTACCATGGATGGTCCCCAAATACCTAACTTCACATGAGTATTTAGTGAAGCGCTTGAACGGGACTCTTAAAACCTTTAATGAAAAGATTCGAAATGCTTGTGAAGACACACCAGCCCTTCAACTTTGTTATTACCCTGCCGCCATTTATTCCGGGTATCCCTTCTTCCGGGTAATACGCGTCGTCCAGCAGCCATACTATAGAAAATGGACGGGATTCGGAAATACTGTATGTCGTGTCAATTTCCGTAAAACAATTAAGTACTTCTCCCAGCTTTCTCAAACTTGTATCGACCTCTTTTACGATTCTAATGTCTCTTACCACTCGTAACGGTAATTCTATAGTGAGGGTAGTCAGAATTCGGTTGGTAAGTATCAGAAACTTAATAATTACTTAAGTTCTTTTGTGTTTTGTTAAATGATGTTTGATAGGAAATGCACATAAAAGGAAGTTTGGCATTACAATCGTAGCCACCGATGCTAAGATCACTGTGGTTCGAGCGCATTAAGGCCAAGTCGCTTTCCCGATTCGGAGTGCTAACAGCAAAACAGAGCTTCCTTTGGCTTATAAACCGTAGCACAGGCTCATTGACTGCCAAATGACTTAGGAGTGCTGCAACAATATACTACATAACAAGCGACATACGAGAGGACTGTATGATATTACTAAATGAGTAGGTGTCTTCCTTAAATTCATGCCACCTGCCATTGATCCAACTCAACGAAGACCACGATCGCCATTGTGTTGCGTTCAGTCGCGTTGTGTCCTGCATAGTGGATTTTCCTTTATTACATTTCTTTAAAGAAGAAAGATGAGATGCTCTGTTTCCTTACCTTACGTTCCAGCCAGAAAGGCAACATACCGCCTATCGCACTGCAACTCTCGAAAGCCTCTAACCATCCTTTCGATACTGATGAATTGTAAAAACAGTAGTTCGAATAACCGTCGCAAATCCATTCATCCGGGGGTAGATTTGTTACTTGGCTAGTGTTCTCTCGCACTTGCCGAGACCTCCTCATTCTTTGAGTTGAACCGATTGGGTGGTCTATTGGGATTAACTTCTTCATACTTTCACTCCTAAAAGACGACTTCGGCAAAATTGGTTGGCCTTTTCTGGACGTCGCGAAGCGTAACCCACTACAAACTGAAATCGAAAGGCCAAAGCTCAATATAGCAACAACGAGTCTCATGGTTGCTTAGAGAAGAAGACACAGCTTATTGACAGGGGCTAACTCGTAACCGTCTGCTGTTCCTTTCCGAGAACGATTGCTGTCAAACAACTTCTGTATCTTCTTTTTTTTTTCTCTCTCTAGAATTTGAGGTTTCCACTATATCAATAATCGCTTGCCAAAATCTTGAAGTGGTGGTTTTCCTGCCGGAAAAATGTTATCTAACTGGTTTTCCTCACACAAAATAGGAAAGAACGAGAAACCGCACTTCCTAAATTGCGTTTAATCCAACAATAACTAGACGTCAACTGTTCTGCAAATACTGCCAAACTCTTTTCCTTTTTCAGCGCCAGAGCATTTTCACGGTGGAAGGTATTTTGTGTCCGCTGTGTGAACCCACGAGCTGTCGCATACCGATAAAGTCAATGATTCAAATGGCTCCACCTCAAATCTTATAATGTTGCTATGGGGAATTGACTTTTTGTAGTTGGTATTTGTGGCCTAGTCTTTCTCCTTACTCTTCCTTGTTTTATATTCCCTGAATTAACCATTTTTTTCGTAAACGTTGGTGTTGGATAACTCTCTTGGATAATCTTACTTCTGTTCCCTATGCTGTTTGTGACCCTAAGGTCAATTTTGGCACTTACAAGGGGTGTAGTTGGCATGGAGAGTAGTTGAGCCCAGAACCTGAAGTTTGATTAGTCAAGCTAAGGATGCTAGGTATTACAAGTTTATTTAGCAAGTGTTACCTTGCTCCTTCTAAGTAAGTGAACAGCTGCTCATGTTTTTACCAGCACTGTAAACCATCTTAAGTTATTCGTTGAAAAACATTATATTGTGTATGGTTTCGGTTCACAAATTTTCAACAGTCAGGTAGGTGAGTAAACAGAGACTAAATTCAACGAAACATTTTTATTGGCTTACGTAACTAGATGCACCGGTTTGCAAGTAACGCGTACGTACGAAAAGCTTGATCCATGGTTATTAGCGAATGTGTTTGAACTGCCATGTTGTCAGAAAGGATTTACCATGAGTTTAACCCCAGATTCCTGTGGATTAAGAGAGTTGAACCTTAGATTTCACCACGTCTTGCGACGTCTTTCAATTTATTCTTACCAAGTCCTTTAATTAAACCGATTCCGCCATTGCCAAATGTATTTCCACCATAGCCTTGGTGGGGAATTAAAGAAAGGTTAGTCTCATATATTCAGTGATTTTTAATGTTTTTTGTCTTTATACCTCCATAACCAGAAGCTGTATTAGGATAATAGCCTCCGTAACTGCCTGAACCGCTATAACCGTTATAGCCGCCCAAACCGCCAAAGAGACCAGAACCGTAACCAAGAGAGACAAAGGCAGCTCCATCCATGTCAGCAGGTTTAGGCAAAGCAGCGGCTAGAGCCACGAATGCGAGGAAACCCTGTAGAAAAGGAAATCAAGACTTATTGCCTTTTCTTGCTGGAAAATAGAGATTAAATGGAATTTGAATAAAGACGTACCAGTAACAACTTGTACATTTTAGAATGAGATTCAGCGAATGACCAGTACTTAAATGAACCGAGAAGGAACTGGTGTCCCTTCGTTGGAAGCTTTGGTCTTTTATACCAGGAAACCGTTCTTTTTCCGTGATACGATTTTGATACTTTTTTTTTGTGTATATGTCATTAAACTTGCTTGAGAACAGTGAACTCTGGACATATCCCTGACTCCTGGCATTAGAATTGTTTTCAGGGGCACGAAAACTCGGCTATGTTTCGCTCAACTCAATACGAAATCTCTGCTCAATCGTAAATATGATTCACTTGCCTTAGTGCTATATAATTTGTAATAACGAAGGAGCTTTGCGTAGCAATTATGAGAAAATCAACTTAATTGACAACCTTGCATGAGAAGGTGTGAAAGAGGCGAAACCTCACATTAATATCGAAAAGAGAGGCACCGACGGTGTACCTGTTCTGCACATCGACTCTGAATACATGATGAGCAAAAACGATTGCTTTTAAACTGACTGGGAGCAAGTTGTAGGTTTTACAGGATGCTCTCCGTGTCACAGTTCCAGTACGTTTGTGGGCGTAGCTTTTTAGGCAAAAATAAGCAGCAAAATTGACCAGTAGATCTAAAAGTATAATTTTTAAAAGAAATTTCCTACGAAACATTCTACTCATTTTCTTTCATGGCTAGTTACATTCGTCCCAAAGTTGTTCGTTGAGTTTTTATGATATTTGTAACTTTGTGATAGATCTATACGTTAATGAAACGGGGGAAATACGAAGTTGCGAAACAAGCTTCGCACAAGTTGTCCTTTTATGGTCGTCGGCTATTGATCCTTAAGCCAATGCTATGTGTCTTGGTTTATTTTTGACTGTAAAAGTCGCCGAACACGCTAAAAGTATCTGTATACCGTGATGGTAGAAATTATTTCTTATATACTTGCAAAATGCCTTTTACCGAATTGTTAATTTTCAGTCGATAGAACTGAGTAAAATGCCATTTCGATTCAATATAGGCTACAGTAAAACTTCGTCATAACAAAATCTCAAGGGGACAAAGAATTTATCCGTTGTAGCGAATTTTCCCTGATTATCAATTTTAGCGTAAATGTTTTTCGTATTCCGGGGACATAATGACCTTCAACACAATAGCCTGTTGTATGTTTCTTGTGATATTGTAGCACAACGAAAAGAAAATGCTAGTTTTCTACAAATGGTCATTGCACATTTCGATCGCAAATATATTTCACACCCATTATGTGAACATGTACCTCCCTCCCCACAAAAAAAAAAAATTGAACCGGTTGAATATATGAGGAATAAGTGACTTGGCACCTGGAATGTAATACTCTAATACTTTTTTTTCCTTCAGTCATCATGGAAGTCTCGTATCCACCTTGACTGATGTCATTAAAGTACTGGGTGACAAGTATTTCCAGTTTCTTGTCAAAGGTGACATTATATTGTTAGGCAAACGGTTGATTCTGAAAGAACCCAACAACGACCTTCTCAGAGACCCTGACTTCCAATGTTTTGCGAAGAATGCAGATAGAGGGAGGATGGGGCATGGTCTGTTCTTTGTTTTTCACTTCACGCGAAACAAAACTCTAGCCCCAAGTTATACTCGTTTGATGCGCTGGAGTCTTGGCTATCAAATGAGATATTGCCCGCCTTTAGCGGACAAATCAAAATGACCATGAAAACGAAAGGCTCTTCCAACTGTACAAAACGAGAGCTGGGCGTACAGTTTGGACAAGGGTGTAGGGAAAAGTGGTCGTGTGTTTTGCAATAACCAGGGAGATATATTTTTGAAGAAAGGTACATGGTACAGTATTGTAACGAAATAATGTGCTTAGGCTTGCTTAAATGTATCTGGCGCGGCATCCGGCCATCCGAAGCCCATCATCCGGGGCCCTTTGCATGTGAG
>JAGQDJ010000008.1:0-22028 GCA_022885665.1 Triops longicaudatus
TTCGTCAGTGGAATAGAACTGGCGCAAGTCAAGTCCCACTGGCAAGTTCTCGTTCAATTCCATGGTTATCTCCGACTTACTAGCAGTAGGGTCGTGCGTGTTTACTTCTTTAATAAAAACAAGTACCTGAACAAAGACATTTAACTGGCTTTCAACTCGTGAAATTTGTTCTTACCAAGCTCTCGACTGGATCTTCCGTTTCGGCGTCACAAGTTACAGTAAGAGAACCTGATATGACCGACACAATATTCTACACGAGGAACAAAGTATTGGTCAAGCATTCTTGGATCTTTTGTTGACGACGGAGGAAGTAATACTCACATTGTCATAGTCGTCTCCAATGGGAGTCACGAATACCAACTGATAAAGGTTACTGGTACCGTCATTCTGTAAGCCCAAGTATTTGTCGCCTGTGTAAGTTACGACGCCTGATATCCGAAAATTAAGAGATACAACGTTAAAAAAGCTGTGCAACAGCGGCTTGTTGACGTTCACAATGAAGCTTCGAATTATACAACAAAACAACTAAAGACTGGAATTAATGATAAATGAGATTTTGATCGTCTTTCACACCTTTAAGAAGATAGTACAAGAAAGTACGCGCGCCACAACTATTTTCCGCGGCACTTACCGTCAACTGCTTCTACTTCAAAGACGACAGTTGAAGTTGCGATCGTTTCGTCGACGTTAAGTTCGATGGACGGTGGAACGTCCGTGGTATTGTTGGGGAAGACCAGCTTACATCCTATTCAACAATAGACACTTGAAAGGCTTACAATTCCGTACATCAAAACGAAGAACTCGAAAACGTTTTTCCAAGCTCACCCAAAGCGAGTTCGTGTTGAGTTAAAATACAAAGAAATCCGAAGCACGCTAACACCGAAAATCTTCGCCAGCGAAGATCCATATTGTGATCCTGTAAACTTTTCAATTTCACATAAAATACAAACTTCCATGCGTATCACTTTATCAGCGTCTTACTTCGCCCGATAAATGAGTTATCATAACGAGCCAATGAAATCTATAAACCCTTTTCTTCCTCCTGTTTTGAAAAACGTTCTTCACTGGTGATAAGAAGCGTATTGCGAACCTCACCCCAGAAATTAATCCTTGCAAAGACAATATACCCCTAACTAAAACTAAATTTAAATTACGCTCATTTTAAATTATGGCTTCCTTTCTTCCAGTGCCTTAAGACAATATGTCTCGAAACTGTGATTGACAAAGAATGCAAAGCATAAATACTAACGTTTAGAGGAGTAATATTTAGCTCAGTTTTATATGTTAAAAATGACTGCGGACGTATTGTTAACGAGATGAAGCTGTTCTGGAGAAATATCGATTGAAGCATAATAAAGCCAGGTGCTGGAAAATTCGAGTACCTGCAACTTGTTAAATTCTATTCTAGACTCAAGTATACCGTATCACTTCATTTATGCCGATGAATCACAAAAACAAGATTTAAAATACAAAAGTTCAAGATTTGTTTTCAAACAACATAGTTTTAAGTAAAACTCGAAAGCCTTGCAAGCGGCTTAAAAATTTATAAAAACGAGTGCAAATGAAATGAACACACAAGAACAGCCAAAAGGCAACAAAAATGTTTCATCCACGCTTTAAGTCCAAAAGCAGTTGGCATAATTGTACGCAGCCCAATTGCATGGTGGCGCCACTTGTAAATTGAAGGCACACAAAGCACGATATTTGTACGGTACCTTTCCCGCCAACAGGTTTCCCTCCTTTCCATAGACTTGCTCCTTTCCCAGTTTGAAATGCCTATCCGAGTGGCGGTTAGTCTATCTTAGAGCTTTTTGTGTGTGTCCAAAACAAGTGTGTTGCTCCGGTACGAAAAAAGGTTTGTAACTCCCAGAAAACATCAATCAGGTATACCCGCTTCCGAACTTATAAAAACCTTCTTTCAGGTCCATTTTCTTCAGTGTTGCGAGGAGCGCTTAACAAGTAGTTTTTACCATGGATAAGCCCTCGGCGCGGGAAATCGACGTAAAACGCAAACCTTTGAAGTTTGGTAACTCTGACAACGCCAAAGTGTTAAGACAACACGTGAAAAACAACGAACAAAAGAATGCACGGTCCAACACCATCAACAATCGCCGTGGCTTGCATGTCAAAGACGTCGAAAATGCAAATGGTTCCAGCGGGGTTATAGCTTTCACCTTGGGAGCCAAACCAGCAGCTTTGGGCACAAACACCAACTTGGTCAACAGTAAGAATGTTTCCTGCGTCCTATTTACTTTATTTTTATATTTTGTTCCAAATTTTTTAGCACAGTAAGAGGTTTTTATGTTTAAAGCTGTTAAAAAAACAAGCCTTGTAAGGCAAATAAAGTACTAAAACAAGTTGTATCTTAAACTGTAGCCTAAAAGGATCTCTTTTTCGTTCCCAGTCCAAGCTGTGTCGAAGCCCAGGACTAAAGAAGAACTGCTGGCCAAGTTGAAACTGTACAAAGAACAGAAACGTGTGATTGAAGCCCAACGTCGAGCTGAGAAGAAACCAGTTTTCGTCGTACCAACGCACACAGTTGTCAGACCTGAAGAAGAACATCAGCGGCATGTCGTAACCCGTGCTGCAGCTGTCAAGGAAGCCAACGAATTCAAGCGTGTCACCCGTTCGCAGACGCAAAAGGCTAAAGCTCCCGGTACTGCTCCGGTCCAAACCGCCCATGAGTTGCCAGCAAAGCCCAAACCTGGAAAAGCCGTCAAACCCACCACAGTTCCTGATACCCGTTCCCTTACTCAAAAGGCCAAAGCTCCCGGTACTTCTCCTGTTCAAACCGCTCATGAGTTGCTAGCAAAGCCCAAATCACAACCCAAACCTGGAAAAGCCGTCAAACCCACCACAGTTCCTGATATTGCCCAACCTGTGCCCAGAAAGTCCTTCGTTCCCGAAGACTTTCAGTTCAAAGTACGCTATTCTACCTCCCTTTCTTTCTCTTTTGTCTTTCTTCACCAATTCGTTCTTGATTTTCTGGTAAATATGATTAGTATTTAGATTAAAAAGGGTCATACATTATATATATAAAATAAATAAAATATTCCATATATTTCTACACTTTAAATCTTTTAAATCAAATTTTCCCAACTCATCAATACTTATGAATAAAATAATAAGAGTAAACCAAATTTTGGGCAAGTGTGGAAAAACTGATAAAAAAATCTTTACTCTGTAGGCGCCGTTTTCTCTTAAGAACTACAGCCACTTATTTAACACGGCAAACGAAGCCAAGTTGAGCGCAGCGATCAAGAATTTGTCATTTGCGTCACCTAAGCCTGCGTCACCACAAGAAGTGTAAGTTTGCCGTTGTCAGTAACACAGTTTTTTAACGTTTCTCCATTTAGTCCTCAGATATCGCCGCAAATTTACATCCACCCCAATATTACACGTACGCGGGGTTCTTCAAGCAAGCGTAAACAGGCCGGAGCGGCTGAAGAGCGGTTGTTGGAAGCTGACAAGGCTCAACTAAGTATATTGTTGAACAGTTCGAGACATTTTTCTGTGGTGACGCTAATTTTTGATTGATTTCTGTAGGCTCTCCAGCTGTCAAACCGACCGAAAGCTCCAGTGTGGCACAGGAGACAGAGCGTTCTCTTTCCCCATTGCGCAAGTTGGTGTACTCACCAGTTCCTGGCGCGCCGATCTCAGTTCCTAACGAAGAAGTTGCTCCAGCCTCCTCTTCCGGTTGTAAAGACGTTAAATTCTTTAGGTAATTTCCTAGGTTTTTTCAAGAGAATCGGATTTTAGCGTTCGAAGATTATTTATCCATTATTACTAATTTTAAGAATTTATTTTTATGGTTTTAAATTAAGGCCTTTTTATATAGTTTATTTCGTGCCATATTTTTAAGCTTCAATTCTCATCTACTAGTTTAATTGTATTTCTTACTATATTTAAGCTGTAGAAGGTATCGTCGAAATTCACATATTATAAATGTTTTCGTCCTGTTATGGAATTTTCTATTGTTATGGCTTTGCTGAAATTAGTCAAAATATTTAGAAAAGCGCTATTTAGAAAAAAAAGAGCTTTCTAGGTTAAGTATTGCAAATTAACTCGATGTTCTTTTCCTAGAGACCTATTGGTGACTGAAAGAGCCCGTTTAACGACATGTTGCGTGGACTGGACCCAAGTACTCGACACGGCGGACCCATCACCACCCGACCACGTATGTGACGCCATACGTTGTGTTGTTGGCCAAGCGCAATTGTTGCAAAAAGAGCGCTTCGTCCAGTTCGCCGGCCTGGTTGACAATTGCGAGAATAACACTGGCGAAAAACCCGTCCACGTTTCTGATTTGGAGGGCTTTTGGGACATGGTTTACTATCAGGTAACAATTGGACACCATTGGCTCGTTAATTGACGAGAGCAGTCCGCTAAACTGCCGTGATTTTCGCATTGGACAGGTTATGGACGTGGACAGAAAGTTTGCAGACTTGGAGAAGTTGAAAGCGAACAACTGGCAGGAGCCAGAAACAGTCGTCGTGAAAAAGAAGGCTGCGAAGAAACCCGCCAAGAAGCCTACACTCATTGTGCGACCAGTCGTTGCGAAGTCCTCGCTGCGTGAACTCATGCTGGGTATTTTTTAAAAGTTTATTTAATTATTTATTCATTTTTAACTTACGTATCACCTACTTATTAAAAGACGACAGATTTTTTTTCTGTAACCTTTTCGTCCTTTGGATGAAGATTTCTCGATCGTACACGATTTTATACGGAGGTTCCTGTTTCGGTACATGTATTTAATTTTTCCCGTTTTCTTTCAGCCAAACGGCGTGAACTGGCGGCTGCCAAATCCCCGAGGGCTTCACCGGCCAGTACCGCAACACCGTCGCGTACTTCTGCTCGTCGCTCTGCCATTTTAAACTCGGCGAAGAAATCGGAACAGGTTCGTGATTTTCAAGTTTACTTAAGTACTGAATTTTTGGCTTTATAAAATTGAATTCTTTGTAAACCATTTTGACTTTCATTTATGTTCAACTTGTTCAGATTTTTTTCACCCGCGTGTGCTCCAGTTTTTACTTACGCTTTGTTGCTTAATTTCTTTTGCATTTTTTTTCATTTTTTTTTTCATTTTCCTTATTTATAATTTAGTTATTTTTCATTTAATTCTTTTCCTGTTTATTTCGGTTTACTTTATCACAATTTTTTTCGATACCTCTTTATCGACATGGTTCGTTGCATAAATTGTCGTGTTTTCTTGTACTAACTTGTACATTTTTTGCCTAATACATCGAAATAAAAGTATTTTTTTTTTTTTTAATTGTAGGTAACAGAAAGGGAACAAGATGGCCAAACTCCTCGCAGCAATCGGCGCCGTTCCTCTCGGAAGATTCTTTTAACGCCAAAGACCAACGAAGAGATGGAAGATGTGGCTGTTACTCCTACCACGCGCAAAGCGAAGAAGACGCCACGTAAATCTATTACCAAAAGCAAGGAAGATGCAATGCCTTCACCCGCCAACGACGTCATGTTCGCCACTGGAGCCCAACTGGACCCGGTCTTGGATTCTGAGGAGAAAGAAGGATCAGAAAGCTCTGATAATGGCTCAGTCCGGTCCGAACAAAACTTCGACGTCCCTACGGTCCATATCGATGCCCGTAAGTCTTTTTATCTGAAGAACTTGATTGTATTGACACTATTTATAACTTTAATTTTCTATATATGGTACATTTTATTATATTTTATATATTATTTTTATACAGCAAAAATCTTAGTAACTCTTTATGGTAAACTTTTCATTACTCCAAATACTTAAAAATTATTTGAAGTAATTTAGTATTCTAGAACTACTATGGTTTGAAAGCTATTGCATTGAAAGGTACTACGTTTATGAGAATGTTGAATTTTCCTACAAAATCTGAAAGACTTGTTCCTGTTTTCGTTACAGCGTCGGCCGTACCGGTGGCAGAGTTTCCTATTCCGGAGGTGCATCACACTTACAGTCGTAAACACCCCGATGTTGATGTCAACAGCCCGGATAAACTGCGCAATGCAGTATTCGATGCTTTATTGGAATCTCCTCGCCATCCGACGCTTCTTTCGCCGCGGTATTTCGAGCCCGATTCAGATATTACTGACGAGGAACCTGGTGTGTATTTACATTGCCGTTCACTTTATTGTTCACTTTATTTAACTGTATCCAATATATTTATTTTCTATCCGTGATTAGGCTTATGCATAGGGATTTGGAAGTGAATTTTTCGCTTACTGTTCATCATTTTATCATTCGTCTCATTGTCGTAGTATTCTTCATTTGATTTGATTTTAGTATATAAGATTTGGACCATGAATATAAGAGCAACATGATAAAGAAAGCTGTGATTATAATTCTGTTATATTTATGCGAATTCATTTTCCTTTGCAGAGCTTGAAGCCATGGAAACGGACGTCGTGTTGAATGAAGCTGAGGTGAATGATGCAGCGGACCAAACGGGTGAAAGTACCACCGTACCTTGCCAACCACGTCGTTCCCTGTGTGTGTCGGTTGCACGTAGTTTTACCACACATTTGTCTAGTAAGCCAGTCTTATTTGACCTCTTGAAAGTTTCAAATATTTCAATAAGAAAAATACTGATTCGCTTTCCTTGTCAGGTATTCCTGAAGTGGAACGTGCGTCTGTTTCGTCACCTCAAGATCAGTATTTGGCCAAAGGTAAAGCCTGCAACTTGACAACTAAGTCTTCGTAAAACCTAACGATGATTCTTTTTAACTGTATAGCAATTTTAAAATTAGAATCTAAATTTAATGCTGTTGGACTTTATCTAATATCCTTTTTTAATTATTTGACCTTTATTGAGTTTTCTATGTGTCTTAGACGTACACAAGGCTTTAACTTTGGATAAAACATAAACGATTCTAATAGACGTGTCTTATTTGTTATTTATTTTTTGCAGATTTGAGTAAACCACGAAGGTCACCACGTTGTCGTAGCCTGCTGCACAGTCCGCATTCGCCTTCAGTACTCGCAGCGAAGTCGAATCAAGCCATCTCTCCTAACGAAGATTTGATACAATTTTAAATATTTCAACTTTCGTATTTACAAAGTACATTAGTGGCTCAGTCTTTATTTTTTATCCAATACTCGGTAAAATGCATTAGTAAAAGTGGAGATTTATTGTTTTTAAACTTTGAAATGCTATTAAATTTAACTCAGTCTGAATTTCCCTTCGCAGGAAGAACTTAAGAAAAACTTTGTACAGTATCACGAAATTTAAAAATAAAAAGATGAGGCTATTAATTGTATTTTAAAGATTCTTAATGCTGTACAAAACTTTTTCCTGCTAAGGTGATTTATACTGCGTTACATTTAGTAGCAAAATAACGCACATTGTGCTTATTGCACGAAAATTTGAGTGGAAACTGTCAGTAGTTTTTATATGTCCTCACTCGGCTTTGGCTTCACAGTTGAATTGAGGAAATTTTCCATATTCTGAGAAATTGTAATACAAACAGGTACCCGGAATTGATTTTTTTTTTATTGCTGTAATATAATTAATATTTCGTTCGTTTCGTCTTTTTCTTATCTGTAGGTTCACTCTTACAGTTTTTATTTCCGATTATTCACCGCCTTTATTGTAATTTAAATTCTCAATACTTACTCTTGATTTAAGCTCGATTTGCTCTCTGCAAATTTAGACTATTTCTTTGCATTCATTTTAAAATGCTTGATTAAACGTTCATACTACTTTGCGGCGATGCCTTAAGTACTGATTTCTAACTGGGATTATTCTGAACATACGAAGTAACTTTCGACATTTTATGAAAAAACCTAAGCCACAATGCAAATTCGATGTTCAAAGTTACCCAGCGAGTTTGGACCCTTTTGCTGTATTATAGCTTATAGGTTTTTGGTTGACGGTACTGTTTCGTGCTCAGCGTATACGCTTCGTTTTCGGGTTAAATTGAAAGAAAACTAAGAATTTTGAGCACATTTTGCGTAGTAAGGTCAAGCCAGTACCGTATTTCTGCAGTGTGAAACGTCTCGAAACGACTACAGAATTAGAAAGACATAAGCAGATCTTAAAACGCTGATTAACGACAGATTTATTGCCACTAGAGCGTAATCAGATGAAAGTCCCCCGAACATTTACTGCGGCTGGGTTTGCAAGCCAAAAGTCTTCAGGAAGAGCGAAGCTGCGTCGTTAGCTTGACTCACGCATTCCCAACCCCCCTACCCCCCTCTCGAAAGCTTCTCGTGCCCTCTTGCGCCGTCTTAAGTGAAAAACGGTCGGTCAAATGCTGAAAAAAAAGACTCGCATCCAGCATATCTTTTAGCAAGTCAGTCTTGCAGAGCATTAGAACATTTGGACTCGGATCACCCTTAACACCTGGCTCGTTCCAAAATGGGGGGCTGGGGGGAAGGTGAGCCAGACTCTCCTAGTAGTACTCATCTTCGGAGTTCTTCTGACTCAGCATCACTGAGTGACACTCTTATCATGAATATGTGTGTCTATGGAGGCTGGCTGGGTGGGAGGGTGTGATCAGAAGGCGACAGTTTTTGAAACCGTGCCATAATGTCTCATCGACCTTTTGCAGCATAAGACGGAATATTAATTCCTTGGCTACGGCATGCGTTTCAATCGTAGCACCGAATTGCGCTCGTAAAGCAGGT
Source organism: Triops longicaudatus (assembly GCA_022885665.1). Taxonomy (NCBI): domain Eukaryota; kingdom Metazoa; phylum Arthropoda; class Branchiopoda; order Notostraca; family Triopsidae; genus Triops; species Triops longicaudatus. The sequence continues at coordinate 8,624 of JAGQDJ010000008.1, forward strand.
CGTCCCGACCAAGAGCTTTTGTACAATTATACATCAAATGATAGGACTCGGTGCTGGTCAATTCTTGGCTTTATAATCTTTTATTAAATAGCTTTATTATTAAATAGCTTTATTATTAAAAAGCTTTATATTTAATTTATTATTATTTTATTTTATTATTATTTTATTAGCTTAATTATTAATTAATTATTTTATTTTATTATTTAATAGCTTTATAATCCCACCGTATTCCTTTACATTTACTTTTCAGATTTTTTTTCTAAATTTTTTAGAGTTTTATTTTAAGAAGGAAAGCGTGTCTGAAATTCAGTAAACATGTTTTATTTCCTTCTCTTGGCTCCACCACTTTGTTTTTTATTCAAGAAAAGAGGAAGATTGAAAAGGCTTTGAATTAATTTATGTCACTACATTCGGAAAGCTGAGCCCGTTGGTGAATACTTTCAGGTTGTATTGGCAACTCTTTGTAAGCTGGTATAGAGACGTAAGAAGTATAAGAGAGACGATAGCAAGATTTATGTTCCACAATGCGTTTCCTCGTGTTTTTGTTATTTATTGTATAATAAATAAAAAAATCCTTTTTTGGCTTCTTTTCTTCTCCCGTTTCACCTTGGCTTTCTTTTTTATTTTAGCTCAGGCAGATGACACGTGAGTGTGAGTCTTGTTTATTCCGAATCTGACTAATGATGTCGAAAGAAAAATGCCATTTATATCCTAGGAGGGATGAAATGAGAAGTATGAGGTGAAGGACTTGGGGACGAGAAATGATTCTTATAGTTGGTTTAGCTCCATTTAACACGAAACCTTTCGCGGTATCCATTGCGCGGGCCGAAGTATGCGAAACGCGCCAGGAAAACTGTGGGGGAGATTTAGGATGCTGCGTAATTACTGAAAAGTTCAGAAAGAACGGCAAATGTTTCAGTAATGGGTAAGTTCATCCAGAGATGGCGCTCTGGTCGTTACGTAACTTGTGCAGTGTTTACGTCAATTTCTTCGAGAACTTTTCCAGTTTCTTCGATTTTTAAGTCGGTAAGTTTCTTAAGGTCCGTTTGAAATGTCTGGATAATGTAAACAAGCTATGATATTTTCATTTCAGAGGCATAAAAATCTACGTTTACGAGATCGTTACGAAACGATTTCCTAATACCCCTAGATAATAGTTGAATGGGATAATTCGTTGAATCGTTGAACAGGAAACTTGTATAAGTGAAAACAAATCCTTCCCACTGAAATAAGCAGTCAATACCTGACGCAACAATGTGTTAAAGTAACCCAAATAGGCATAATTGAAGCTCTAGTGCAACAAAAAGTAATGTATAATAAGTACGTTTTATGACAACTGTACTTTTTTGTCTCTGACAAAACAAATCACCAGAAATACCCTCACGTTTCTTAAAAACATATGCTTAAAACGATCAAATAAACAGCTGAGGTTTTCTCGGTCCCAGTAACTTCTTCCCCTCTATTTTCAACTCTTGTCCGTCTTTTCTCGACAGGTTTTACCCAAGCTTCAGCTTTGTAAACCATGGATGCTCAAGATTTGTCTTTCCGCGTCCAGCAGCCCCGTACCGCTCTTCTGTTGGGGGGAAAGCAAAAACACTTTTATCAGAGACGAGTTCTGACAAGTGCCCCGGGTCCCTCATGAAGGAAGGCAAGTGGTCTCTGTTGACTTTAAAACGTTTCCACAGACCGCTGCCGCTCACTCGCGCTATATCCGTAAGTGCCAAAAGGCCAAAGCAACAGACGCAATTGACCGACTACTTCTCTCTTGTTTTCCACCTTCAGACTTCCTTTTCCTGCTGCTGGCTCTCGTTCGCCTTCCAATACTAACAACGTCGTCGACGAGTGTGCCGTGACGTCAATCTGGCTGACCTATGGAATCGTAGTCGTAGGTCGACGCGTGTACGGGGGCTGAGCGTATGTAGTAAGTGTTAGAGCATATGTGAGTTGTGTGTATCTAACTTTTTAAAAAGGGCTTTCTTGCTATCAAGCTTAGACGGCGAGGAGGCTGGAAAAGGGGGCGGTGTGCCCTCCGAAAACGAAGCAGTTATGTGTGCTCTGGCGCCAAACTTGCTGGTCTGTCCCTTCTTGGGGTTTTTTGGCCGCTTCCTGCCATCGGGCCAAGAGATTAAAAAGAAAAAAGATGCTGATGGTGCTGGGTGGGCCTGCCTGTTGGCTGAGATGAGGTGCAGAGCCAGTACGTCGGTCCGCTCCTCCGTCCGTCCGTCCCAGAAATAGACCCAGCTCACCGGGGCCCATCACTAATCATCCAAGTACTAATATGTAACGTGTTTTGGGTACTTTCGGACCACTTAAGGTAAGAGCGAACAGGAAACGCGAGCTTGCATCGCAATATTCACCTCAGCTTTGGCTCTTTCTTACCGCCCGTGCCAAAACTTGGAAATATGGCTGCCCCGTGGCCATCTTGAATCCTTCCTTCAGCAGGAATGGTTGGCGATTGAAGTCTTAGAGAACACTATTTCCAGTAGTCTCTTACAATCTCCTGTCATGTTTAATAATAATAATAAGAGACGCATGACAATAAGGCAGTGCTTCTCAATAGTGGTCAAATTACATGAAATTTGATCAAAGTCGTTCAGATTGGGCTAATAGAGCCCACCTCAAGAAAACAGAAATTAAAATGCCCTAAAATTTGGTTCCGGAAACACCTTCTGTCCGAAAGAATCAAAGACTAAACAATAATTTCTTTCCCGCCAATTTAGTAGCGCTTGCGCTTATTCTCTTTGTAAAGCTACGAGTCACGTAATCGAGGTTTAGGGTAAATTGCCATAAATTCGTGACAGTAAACTTATCTATTCTAATATTTATTACGTATCATCAACATATTTTAGAAAATGTAAGTGGTACATTTTCAGTAAGTGAATAAAACTGAAGTTTTAGAAAAGAGGCATGTTCACAAAAGAAGGTTTTAATGTGCCTTAAAGCACCTTAGATTAGGTTAAGTTATGCAAAGTATGATAAGAACCTTTAAAATCACTAGTCTTCCCATGCACAAACAGACATTTTAAACGCCAACTGGTAAAATCCGACAACAATAGTTATGGAACATGGGGACGCTTCAATACACTTTAGTTTCTACTTATCCATAATATTTAAATTTTCTTATTTCTTTCGTTGAAGTTTGACAGCATATTTCCTTCCTACTGTACCTACATTTATTTCTCCGTTTCATTATGTACACTTCTACTGTAACTTTTATTTTCTTAAATTTACTCGTCGTTCCTTTGGCTTACGTTACATTTTTCCTGTTTTCTTGTTTAGGTCTAAATGGGTGTTTATCCCAAATTGCTTCGCGTTTTTTTCCCCATTTTTTTTTTTGAATTCTTAGAGGGATTATTGTGACCTCGTGGTAAACAGCGCCATTTTGGCAGTGGTTCTGGATAAGGGAAGCTTGGCCACCATTTTTAAGCTGGAACAGCAGCGCACACTGTCAAAAAGACGCCATTTGCTCGGTCATTTATTTGAGAGTAAATACGTGTGCTTATGATTGGCTCGGATGAGGTTATGAAGACCTGCCAGGTGTCGAGACAGCAAGAAATACCTGCGGTTTAAAAAAGGGCCTAGTTCAGCTTGTTGAGTTAGACGACGCCACGCCACGCCAGGGGACGACAACGTTGCCAATTTGGCGCGCGTCCTTGAGCTATGTCGAACTCAATATTAACTTCATATGGAATCCGGAATTAAACAAGCACAAGAGACACAACTCAACGAAAAAAAAAGGAATGAGATAAGAGGGAAACAAGATCCTTGGCACAGCTTAAAGGTATCACGTAATATTTTGACTAAGTCGCAAATATAGCTGCTATACAATGCTATATTAGCAGAACGAACTACTTTAGCTACATTTTCCCTACATTTCCTTCGTCAAGTGAAACACTGGATTTAATAAGTGCTTAAAGTCAAGTGTAAAACGAAGAATTTATATATTTCTAATGTGTTATTATCTACTGTCAGTTTTGAAAGAGAAAGGAACTATACTAATTGAATTATTAACATTTATTTTGGAAATCAAATGTTGATGTACGTATTTCGTAGAACATTGAAGGGACAGATTTAAAAGTAGATACAAAGCTCGTAAATATTTTAACTTTTTTGTCTTCTGAACGCAATAGTCATTAACTCTGAATTTACATAATATGCCTGCAGCGTGTAACATGAAGTAAAATCGTTGTGAAATCTCTTCTTTATAAACAAAAATCTGTCAACAGACGCAAGCTAAATGGATTTACGTTTTAACAGAAACAAAATTACGTGAATGTGAATAACAAGATGTGTAATATTATATAATACTCCATAACGTTGTGTTAAAACGAGCTAGTAGCTGACACTTCACGAGTTCCAAGTTTCTCTGTGCCACTGTTTATTTACTACTATCTGTACATTGTTGAAAATCGACTTCGAAAAATTCTGCTCTTAAACCTTGCTATACACACAAAAAAAAAAAAGACGAAAAATTCCGCTCTTGGTAGAAAAAAGCGGTTTGGGAAACATGTTTTTAAAAATTGGACGGATTTTGATTTATGCCGCACCGTTCTTCCCAAAATCGTGAAACCTCTTCGAAATAGTCTTCTTAGAAGTCCAAAGGGAGATTGGAGGAGGTATACACGGTATACAAGGACGAAAACTGGGTAACATGGTGACGAGTTTTGGCTCAAAATCCGTGGAATAGCACGCGAGGCGCGAGCTGACAGCACTTACGCACGTTGGTGGCGCTTGTGTCTGTCCCTTCAAACCCCTCAGAGCGCTTCCTGGCTCACATTTGTGCGCAAATGTCCCCATACTTTAGGGTAACGACGGCTTTGACAACGGTAACAATGATTACTCTAAAGGAAGTTAATCACTTTCTCGCTCCGAGGCACAATTTTTTGTCTTTAAATGCCAGAAACCATAAAAAATATTTTCCTTGCCTAAAGACATCTTAGAAATACTGAAGGGACAAAAAGTGTCCCCAGTACTCATTTTACTGACATTTATACAAAAAGTGACATAAAATCGGGAGAAATCAATCCAAATTCGACCCAGAAACCGGGGTATGCAAGAAGTGTGTCAATAGACTTCGGGATTTATCTCAAATAGAGTTTCAGACACCACACTGTTTTACCTCGTTGGCATTAAGCTTTTGATTGGACATTTTAAATAAAGTTCGTACATTGCACAGATGAAACTTGAACCAGAAAAGTCCGAATGGGTCTAATGACGGATCCTTAGTTCCCGTAAGCTTCACAAGATGTCGTTGGTGAATCTGCTAGGTTTAATCGGAACAAGTTTGCAATTCGATTTCATAACCTGTGATCTCTTCCGTTGCTGGTTGTGTGAGACCTACAAGTCCCGGCAGGGACCTCAAAGGTTTTCCTTTTCAATAGAAGACAGGTGGATTAAAATAGAATTTTTTGTGTATTATTCGATATTACAAAGGTTTCTAAGCTGTTCTAAGGTCTATTCCTTCCACCCGAGATTTGTAAATTAGACAGAAAGGTGAGTGAAAGAGCTTACCGCCGATATAGTCTAATGAAACGGTCCAATTCTTCTTATAAAAAAAATCCCAAGTTTGTTTGGTCAAACGTCTGGTTGAACCTTTATAGAACCCTCGTATTTGAGTCCAATAATGCCAACTCTGAAAGCATTTGGTGACAGGCAGAGTGGTATTCCCTGTGGAAACCTAATTACGGTGTGAAATTTCGCCACGTGCAGAACTTGGTCACCCAAAGAACCGGCGAAGCCTGGGGCAGTGTCGTGAGAGTTCACGTGCCAAGATTGCCAGTTTTAAGGCTTTCGGACCATGCACATTCGTGCTAGCTGACTCAACTCCCGGTAATGCTGTAAAGTTCAAGAAATATTGCTTTTCGCTTAGCCTTTGAATAGCGCGACATACCTTAAGGAAGATTTCGTATTGCACAAGAAAAATATATTTTTGGATACTTGAAGACGATTTGCAGTTCCTGCTAGATCACTTCTTTATGAACATAGCGACATAACATTATGGCACAGCAATTGATACATTTTTACGACTACGATAGTAACCATCAATCTAGAAAGGTACAAGATTTATTGGATCGAACTTTTTCCAGAAAGTTTTAATTCTAGCAAACTGGTTTCTTGGGTGTGATTCGATTTTGTAAGAAACAGTTTTATTGCAAGAGTCGGAATAGTACCACTTGCTGGTATTATCGTCTTGTCACAGAAGCGCGTCATGGCTAACTGTTTTTAGCTTACCAGTGACAAAAGCTTGTTTCACGCCATATTATGTCTGTTAGGAGAAATGACCAGGCCCATTATTCTACAAATATTTATCCGCAAATTGACGGGTTATAAATCAGAATCGTACACTCATAGATCTGAACGTAACAACATGGTGCTCTCATGACGTTCCTTTGTCGAGCCCTAAAACAAATAATAAATAAACAAGAAATAATAAATAATTTTTTTAAGAAAAAAAAAAATACATAGAAATAAGACTTTTTTTTCCAATTTTCGGCTTCTCGCGCTTTTGCTCCACTTCACCCTTAAAAAAGCTTGTAAATAAAGTATATTAATGAAACCCAAGCTATGTTTTGCCGACACGTGGGACCGTGAGAGCAAAGCAGGCATTTTGGGCTGAAAAAAGGAAGAATTTTAGCCTTTTTTGGGGGGTACGTGTTCCTAATCCTAAATATTTGCAGCATGTAGGATTTTTGTATTCGTGTTTTCTGTTAAGGTTGGGTCCATAAATCCAGGGAACTAAATGCAATCAGACATCGGAGGGGATAAGTTTGGAAAACCAGGCCTAGGCTAATTATAGGATAGCTACATGAGTCCTACGAACAAGAAGAACGGGATGGATGGATGTGTCGTGTAAACATGTGTGTATCTGTGTGTACGGGTGCGTGAGTTTCAAGTTTTAAAGAGAAACGAGGAAAAAGAAACCTGAGCAAACAACCTGGTGCTTCTTATTGCAGAGTTTTGTTTTTTACAATTTTCTTTCCGTAAAGGCTTTTAGGCAAATTTGCTTTCCTTTGGTTCGAGCTTTAAATAAGCAAGACCAGTGAACGAATAGGGGAAGTAGCTGACGTCTTCGACCTTTGACCTTTAATTTGACGGAAACCTGGCATGATAGCAATATGGATATCTTTATGGATAACAGGGAATGTGCCATGGGTTTATTGGGGTCACCAACCAGCTTAAGCCTGGCTTATACACCAACACCGAAAACGTGTCCCTAACCAAAATACTTTAAAAAAGGTTTTTAGCTAACAGTAACTACTGTTTCCTAGCGCTTTAATGTTCTTGACGGTGTTGGCATTTTCAAGCGCGCTTTTGAGTCAGTTTTAATATGAAAAATATTAGCATTATGTACGTTTTATTTACCCATACATACTTACAATTGTGTACAGCAAAACTTGGGTATAATGAACCTATTGTTGACTTTTTCTAAGCTTTTACCTATATCGTGAACTCTGTTTATTATAGCGGGGTATTAAGAGGGTTTGCGACAACGAGATTCTATTGAATAGATATTATGAGGAACCTCATTGTATAAATCTCTTCAATTCTTGTCTGGTGAATTGAGCTTTCTTTTATTTGTGACTACACTTGTAACACTGTACTGAATTCCAAGAAATTTAAAACTTAATCTTCGGTGTCTCACGCTTTCAAGTGAGTGTTAAAAGCAAACGTATTGGAAGATGGGTAATATAATTTCTAGAGTTTAGTATTAAAAAAGACGAAGAGGGTAAATTTATATTAAATAAAAATACAAATAAAATTAAAAGAATTAATAAAATTCAAAATATAAATAGAATATAAAATGTAAATAAAATTGAAAATATATAAAAAATAAAATTAAAAAATATATATAAAAAATCAAAATAAATAAAATTAAAAATATATAAAAAATTAAATAAAATTAAAAATGCAAATAAAATATATTAAAAACGAAGCAATGGATTGTAATAAATTTATCCTTGAAATTTCCGCGTGATTTTGCGTTGGTTTCTAAAAGCATTTAGGCCTAAAATGTAAGTTGCTTGGAAATTCGCCAGAAGTTTAAATTTGGGCCACAAACTGTGCGTTGATTCGTCAGCTTTCAATGACTCTTGACACAAGAGGTCGTTCAAAAGGCGTTGGCAAATGCCGTGACGAGAAGCCAAGAAAGCCGCTTGAGAATACCGAGAAAGTCACATCTAACATAGTTGTACACAACACTGGGAAAAAAAACTGGAAAAATGAGATTTTTAAAGAAGCTACGAATGAATGTTAAGGATCTTAGGGTGAATCAAAGTTCAAGTTACACTAACGTTACAACTGGGTGTAGTGTTACAGAGTCAAGGATGCAACCCTTTGCGCAATAATTAGGGTCACATGTTGAACATGAGTAATTGAATTGTTGTTACTCGTAATAAATCATGGTTTAAGAATACATCTGTCTTGCTTGGACCCCTGGCGTTCAGTAAAGTACAAGCTTGATCTTTTTAAAGAATACTGCAAATTGACAGAAAAATTATAGTTTATCGGCTTTAAACAATGCAAAAAACAGATACTGGTCGTGAATGAGGTGAATTGAAACAGTTTAAGGCTATTAACAGTTTCCTCCCGTTACAAGAAATCAATGAGTAGTGAGCCTTTGTTACTCATTTTAACGAGAGTGTTTGGAAAAAAGGGAAAATCAAGTTTAATATAACTTTATGGAGGAATCGTATGTTTCATGTCGCGAACGATTTTTCAAAAATCGTTGAGAATGTAATCGCAATGTCTTGGCGCTAACGTTTTGAAGCGTAATATGTAAGCAAAATTGTCAAAAATCCGACAAAAATTATTATTCAATTTGCTGTAAAAATTCAAGCCTCACATTTCAGATTTTTTGTTTTGAAAAAGCTTATTAAGAAAGCTCATTAAAAAAGCCACGTTATTTAATTATTAAATAATTATTTTAAAGTACTGTAGATTCTCTGAAGTGAGGACAAAACAAAGACGTTTAGGAAATACCAGCTTTGAAAATTCTCTATTGTCCATCTGTAAAGCACATCGTCGATTTTTTTTTATAAAATGTTACTTAAAATTGCTAAAATGTAGTAAAATTTTGATGAAAAAATTGGAAACTGGGTTTAACGTGAATTTAAGTTCCCTTAAACTAATATCCTGGCGACGAGTACAACTCGAAACCTTTAGTTAGTTTGGACTTACTGCTAAGGAATTTCTACAGGTGGTAACTGCATTTGTAATAGTCGAGTTTGTGTACTGTTTTCTCTAAAAAAAAATTCTTTTAACATCTCTAATGAACATTTAACGCCACGAAGGACTAATGTCCGATTTTTTCTGAAAAACCATAATTGGAGGCGCTTTAAATAATTTATTGTTGAAACTATTTTAATTTTTTTACAATTTACACTAGTGTATTCACACGCTAACTTTACTGTCGAGAGCGTTTGACCAAAATTATTGAAATATTTTTGAAAAATTGCCTAAACCAAACGTGATTGGTCGGTAGGCGCCATAAACGCTAAAACAAAAATATTCGAAGCCATTAGGATTGTATCGTACGCTTTCTTTAGTTCTTACGGACATTTTGAATGAAAATCGAAGTTCGCTGAGTGTTTTTCCTGCGAAATAAAATAACAGCAAAATCTTCATAACTGAATAGCTAATCTATGGCCTTCAAAATCGAAGAATAAAAGTGGACACCATTTAAATTTTTGAAACCTAACAAGGCAAGTATGTGGGGGTCTGGGGGGGGGGGCAGAAGTGTGCGAAACTGACATGGCTGAATCATCAGTCTCCCAAGTTGCCAGGCCAGGCTTTTTTGCCCGTCTGCGAAGCCACGTTTACAGTGGCGAACGCTGCAGACGCAAAGCGATTTTTTGAAGAACTCGAGAAGATACGAAACGTCCTGCTGGCTATGAAGACTTGAAAAAGGAAGAGCTGCCCCGCTGAGGAGCCTCCCCAGAACTAAAGATAACTACCTGGGAATTCCAGCACGATAATTTAGATTCATTTAGGAGAAAACGAACCAACTTGCTCCCAAGGTAATAAGACCCCGACTTTTTTTTTTTGTCTTCTTGTAGCAGCAAAAAGAAAAGCCCCAGGAATTTTTGTTGTGACAACCTCCCTCATAAACCGTGGCAGTAATAAATCTCCGTAAACTCAGTTTTGGGTAAATGGGTGTACACTGTTCGGTTTGGGGAGAAAAAAGGTTAATAAAAAAAATAAGAGAAGGGGCCTGTTTACGTTGAAACCCCAACTTCCGGCAACCCTCAGAAGCGGTGAAAAGGAAGTCAAAAGCTGGGACAATAAAAAGTCAATTTTACATGGTCAGCATTGTAGTATATAAACCCTTATGTACTCTCCGAAGGTATGTAAGAAGAATGGTTCACGGTTCGGAGATGAAGGTAAAAGCCGAGAGATAGGAATCCGGCCAAAAGTTGTGCTTCTGGCCTCTTTTCCCGCTCTGGACTATTTCGCTGCCAAACTTTCTTCAATGTGCACCAGCAAAACTTGTCGGTCCACCCTAGCTTATTTAAGAAGACTCTATCAACACCCGATTTATTAAAAAAAAATGCCAAATTCTTCGAAAAGTCAATCACGAAGACTTATTGTCAAATTAGCTCGATTTTTAGTTTTTCCTTCTTTCCCTTTCATTTCGCCACACATGGCGCGACAGGATTACATTTTGATTCAAACCTTTGTAACACCAATATACTGACGATTAGCGATTAATTTCGAATAGTTTAAAACGTCACAAAATGCTTCAATGCAAAATGCTACGAGGGTTCATGTAAAGATTAACCCTCGCAAATCACATGGTTTTAACTTTCCTGGCTGTCAGTTTTCGCCTTCAACCTACGATTGAGAAAGCACTGAGTCCACTCATAGAATTATCTGATTTTTATTCCTTTGACTTGAGTTTTGTATAAAAGGTACACATGAATATCGTGATTTCATTTTTTGAGAATTTTTAGATTTTTATTTTCGAATTTATTCTCGCAAAATGCTGTCATGTTTCTACTCAGCAATAACCATGTGTAATTGTACGTATTGTTCAAGAAGTGTTCACTGTTCTATTTTACGGCTTCCCTCAAGCGCTGCACCACAGCATCGCATGTCATCTCTATTGCAGCTTCCTGCTGACAGCTTTGTCATGGGCGTGTACCAGCATTGACATCCTTTGATTCACCCAATCTTTTACAGTCGGTTAGAATTGCTGTGGCTCGGTGTCCAGTGTCTGTATAGCAAGGGATTATCATGTTGAGAGCCTGTGTCAAGTTTGTGTAACAAACACCACGCTGGACACCCAACCTTGCATGGTATTTTAGGGTGAGCCACTTCCACATCAGTGTAATTAGGTCATAGCAATGTCAATCAACGTTCAAACTCGGCTGCTTTCCTTAAAAAAAAAGAGAAAAATAAGCTGTTGGTTGAGCCATATAAGACCCAGAAGCCAACCGGAAAGTTGATGGTCAAAAATTTCGAGGCAAAACCCACACTCGCCTATAATGAGTTAACCAAAAACCTTCTCCAACTTTGCCAGGTTCTCTTGCCTTTGCTGTGGTGTGGGCTTCTTAAATAAGCACTCTGAAAGTAAGAGTTGGATGGATTAATAGACACATATTGGGGGATGCATTTAACATCTCCAGCGCTAAAGTGAAATCCTGGTTGCCCATTATCCTGACACCAGGGGCAAAATTTCACTCAGCTGAACTCGACTTGTATTCATTCTACCTTGATGTAATTTTTTAAAAAATAACAGTAATAATAATAATAATAATAATAATAATAATAATAATAATAATAATAATAATAAATATAACAATAAATTTTATCTAGCTGAACTCGACTTCTATTCGTTTTACATTGATTGAATTGGGGATTTCTTTAAAAATAACAACAGTAATAATAAATATAAAAATAAATTTTATGGATTAATTTTTTAGTTACAATTTTAATAAAAAATATAATTTTTCTCAATGCAATAAAGCTAGACCAAGCTTGGCTTGGAGATTCTAGAATTTAGTTCAACCCATTAAGTTATTTTGCCTTAAATTCGATAGATTCACTGGATTTAAGAAAGACTCATTTTCTGTATAGCACAGAACCAGCCTTACAACTCTGGACCAAGTTTTCTGAACTTTTAATGAAACAATCTGAAATACCGAACGGCAATAAACTTTCTTGCTAAATTTGTTTTTCTTTCTTATTTCAGTGCAAATTACCCCAAGTTTGGTAAAAATCTTTCGGATCTCGGTAACGGAAGCCATTTCAAGAAAAACAGAAAATCAAAGGTTTTAAAATTTGGTTGCAGAATTGTAATTACAATGTAATTAATTCAATTTAATTACGTTCAAAACTTTATACCAGGAACTTGGGAATAAATTCCAACAGTTTTCCAAAATTCCCTTGATCCGTTTAACCTACAATTCCTTTTTCTTTCAGAAAGTTACAGCGAAAAACTTTAGTTACGTACTGCTGTTTTTACTTACTACTCGTTTATTTCAGTGAATGACTCCTTTAGATGACTTCTAACTTACTTTTGTAGACTTGTAATTTAACTTTGTATTAAATATTAACTTTAGCTCTTAAAAGGCTCTAAACGGTTTGAATTAGTTCTAACATTGAAGTTCTATTATTAAATCGAAGAGTTCCAATTTAAAAGAGACTGAAATTGTGTTCAGTCCTGAAAAATAGGTCGGAATTTGATTTCGAACTGACTTTTACTTTCCTTGAACTTGTCCAGGGCCTGTGGCTCCTGGCCACCCTACTTAAAAACCCCCTGGTGGGAAAGAGCGGGGCTTTAAAGGCCTTAACAACCCATTACGCCGAAACGTCGACTTACGTCTCAATTGCCAGTCGCAAAATGTGTCGCTTTTCAGCCTTTGAGAGAGGAAGGCAAAGGTAAAAAGATGGATAGTCGCTTTTCTTTTTCATCGCCCGCGTAAAGGTTTGTTTGTACGCGGGCCGGGGCTAAAGAATTTAAATTTGGGGTGACTGACAGTTGGGGGGAGGGGGGTAAACGTTGCTTGCGTAGCCTTTTGCGCTCTTAAAGTCTTCTTCGGCAAGGCCAAAAAATACGGCTTCTTGGGTGGTAGCTCTTAAGCAAACAGATGCAAACCAGCTCCTCCCTACCCTCCTTTACAGAAAACCTGTCATCAACCCCCCACCCACCCCTGGCCTCTTTCGAATGTCTTTGGAAAAAGGACAGTCAAAATCGACGGAAACATGGAAGTGATGAAAGCTATATATCCGTAAGAACCGAATCCGCGTAAAGCGACTCCCCCCTTTGAGTTACATAGAGCTAGTTCGTTTTAGCCCGCGTAAAGCGAATTTCTCCATGGGAGCAAAAATGTTTCAAAGGTTTTCGAGTGTGAATTAAGCCTTAAGATGCCGAGAAGGTTCTGGGCCTACTAGGGGGGGGGGGGGG